>JANAVB010042018.1:11650451-11695658 GCA_029216955.1 Iris pallida
TCTTTCCTCCATGCGGCTCCTCAGGGCTCGTTTGGATCAAGTTTTTGTAATAGGTTTTCAATTCCTTTTCCTTGGAAAAGGAATTCAACATTCTCATACCCATGTTTGGTTAGGTTGGGAATAGGCAGTTCAAAATTTTAAAAATTTTCATCTCCATGTTTCGTTTACAAAGTGATAGAAATATTAATTTATTTAGTTTTCCTTTAATACCCTTTCATTAATTTCATGATTTACATGTTTGAGATAGAAGTTGAAAATTTGAAAATAAAAAGAGGGTATAATCGTCCAAACAAAATAGCCAAACATCAATCCTAGGAAAGCAAATCTATTCCTGGGGGGGGGGGGGGAGGGCTTGGGAATAGCTTTCCCAAGTCAATGGAATATGTTTCCTCCCTAAGACCATCTCCAATGGGGATTTCTATTTTCCCTATTTCTATGGAAAAAATCTATTTTAGAAAAAACTTCTCCCAATGGTGATTTCTATCACCATTTCTATCCTAGGTGGCAATGATGTAGGATGAAAACTTTCTAGGAAGGTTTCTACATGTAGAAACTCTCATAGAAATTTTTCTATCTTTCATGACAATTATTATTGGACCCCACATCATTAAATTTGTCCTTTTACTATGTGACACATATGATAGAAATGGAGAACCATTGGACATCATTTTTGTATGTCTACATTTTCTATGTAGAAACTCTTCCAACTAGAATAGAAATCTCCTTAAAGTACAATGCCAAGTAGGATAAGAACTCAATTTTAGAAATCACCATTGGAGATGGACTAAGAGCATCCACAGTGGCAACACTCCAAACCATACTCCAAATTACTTCAAACCATACTCAAAAATTAATTTTGAAGTATTTCCTTCATGTTGGTACACAATGATATACTCCAAATAAACACTCCAAATTGACAAATGGCAACATCCCATCTTTTTTCTCCTTATTTTTCTTTCATAATTGACAAGTGGCAACACTCCAACAAAAATAATGAATGGAAAAAGTAAATATGGTGGGCCCCAAGTAACTATAGTTCCACTAGTGGACTCTCCAAATTTGAAGAGTCCTTTGACTTTCTACTCTTTTTCAAGTGTGGACAATAGTCCATTGTAGCCCTCAAGTGCTACAAAATTTAGCCAAAGATTAAATATAGCACTTAAAAGAGTCTCACTGTGTATGCTCTAAATCCCTCCTCATTTCCAATCCTAAACATACCAAAGACAGGTAAGGAATTCAAAACCCATCCCAATCCTGAAGAAACCCCTGCCGACTCCGCCGCCGCCGCCATCGGCAAGAAACAGGCCAAGAAGGAGGCGCAGAAAGCGGAGAAGCTCCGCCGCAAGCAAGAGGAGGCTGCCGCGGGCGCCGCCGCCTCCACCGCGGCCCTCTCCGAGGTCGACCTCCTCGCCGGGAACTACGGCGACGTCCCCATGGAGGACCTCCAGTCGAAGCGCGTCTCCGGCCGCCGGTGGACGGAGATTGGGGACCTGGACCCGTCCCTCGCCGGCCTCACCGTCCTGGTCCGCGGGTCGGCCCAGGCGTCCCGCCCCGTCGGGAAGAAGATGGTGTTCCTCGTCGTCCGCCAGTTCATGAGCACCGTCCAGTGCCTGCTCACCGCCGATCAGGTGCACGTTAGCACGCAGATGGCGGGATTTGCCAAGGGGCTCAGCCGGGAGTCGGTCGTCGACGTCGAGGGCGTCGTCTCCATCCCCAAGGAGTCGATCAGGGGGCCACGCCACGCACGCATCAGGTTTGTCTAGATGAATTTTTATTATTATTTGTGATATTTTAATAAAATTACCATAACTATTGGAGGTATTACACCACCCCAAATCGCTAGATTTTGAGGGATTTTATTATTTTATTCTATTTACATTCTCACCAAAAATATATAATTATAACTAAGTGTAAAAAACTTTCAGAACCGCTCGTTAGGGCCTGTTTGATAAATCGTATTTGAAGTTGAATTGTAGGATTTTATGGATTTGGAATCAAATTCATAGAATCCTATGTTTGGTTGGAGATGGATTTGGATATAGAAAGTATGACAAAATCCAAAATTTGGATTTAGAAAAAAGAGGTTGGATTTGGGAGGAAAAAATTAGTTAGTTTTTAATAATTTCGTTAAAATATTTAATTTATAGTTTATTCAAAATTAGCTAATAGTTAATTAAAAATTAGCCATTATTATTATTTTTTAAATTTTTTTTATAAAGCTAATTAAAAATTTAGCCATTATTATTATTAATCATAGCTATAATTATAATTATATAGCTAATTAATAATTTACCAAATCCTATGTTTGGTTGGAGTTGGATTTGGATTTGGAAATTTATAATTTGGATTTGGATTTGAATTTTGGATTTCCAAATCCAAATCCAAATGCAAATCCATTTTACCAAACAAGTCCTTAGTGAATTACCAATCATGGATTGGACTGATTTAAGAGCAGCTACTTAAAAATCACAAAAAACCACCAAAAATCGAACTCCTCATAGCGCTTATAACCGGTACTCTAAGGCCTCGTTTGGTTCGCGGAATAGAAGGGAAAGGAAATCAATTCCTTGGCATTTCCTTTCCTTTGGGAAATTACAATTTCCATTGATTTTCGTTTCCGATGTTTGGAAATGCCAAGGAATTTCCTCAATGTGGGAAAGTTATTCCTTGCTTGTATGTATGGAATCACTTTCCCCCCTAACATAGGAAAGTAATCACTTTCCTTCCCCAACCCGATAATTCCGGGAACCAAACGAGGCCTAAAGATACCTCACAACCGCTACCCCTACAATTGCCAAGCAGATCCTAAGTAAATTTTTTTCGATTTTGGATTGCTTAAGTACTTTATTGCATCCAAAAAGTCTATTACGCCCATGTACAAACTTAAAATTTTTTTTACTTGTCTAAATTCTAATATAAATGGGTTTCCCTATATATTAATATAATCACCCCTTCCTCCCCCTTTCCCTTTTTCCATCCAAAATAGCCCCCAAAATTCGTATTATGGAACACATTATATATGTATTTGTATTGAACCAAACATTTTGGTATTTGTAGTACAATTTTTTGGTCTGTATTTTTTGGTCGTCATCTATTATCCAAGTTTTATATAAGAGGTCATAATAGTGAAATAGCACTTATAAGTGCCCCAAAAAAGAACAACAAAATCACTTATAAGTGAAAAAAAATCACTTACAAGTGGAAAAAAAAGAACATGTTTTATAAGTGCACTTATAAGTGAAACGGAGTAAGTAGCACTTATAATTGACCCTCACTTGTAAGTGAAAAAAAGAACACTCCCTAAAATTTAGGTTGTCGATCTTTCCTAGTCATAAAACATTACCAAACTGGAATTACCAGGGTGGAGCCAGGATTTAAATCATGGGGAGACTGTGCTACTACATATAGAAATTTTTAAAGTTGTCATGTTAATTAAACTTCAGTAGCAAAAAATATACTAAAATTCAATCAAGAATGAGCAAAAAAGCAAAGTTAATATTTCCAAAGTGTTACAAAAGAGGAAGGAAAAATTGTATATAAAAGGTATTCAAAATATGTAAAACATTTAGAAGAGATGGGTTTTGAACTCATGATGCTCATTTAAAAGCCCATAGCACTACGACTGGAGCTGGCTTATTCTTTGTACATTGGGAGGCCAAACTAAATATATATTTTAAAAGTGCAGAAATTTTCTATGTAATAATCGATATTTAAAAAAAATTGGGGGCCCCATGGCCCCCCTTGGACCCTTAATAAATCCGCCCCTGGGAATGAAGTGATATACTGTACCATTATCTAATGAGTTTATGTACTCGAGGATTTGTTAAGATTAGCATGTTTTCGGAGGAGTTTAAACAGAATTCTGTGATTTATACTCAATTAGGAATTATTTTTAGAGAATCATTGGGACAGTTCAATTAGAGATCCAAACGAGGATTTCGTCAAGTTTCAAGTTACCGGGACTTCTGGGCAGTTACAGATTGGTATCCCTGACTTTTAAGAGTTGCTAATAATCCTAAACAATTTAGGTTTAACTTGTTGCCAAACTCTATCCAAGACTTTCCTTCACACATGACCGCTAATTGTTCTAATACCTGATCTACTATCGTTATTAACAATGGCTGTTACTCTCTAACCTTTCTCTACCGTTATAGGGTAAGCAATTCTCTTACTCACACTTATCTATACTAAGGGGGTTTAGACAACATGGATTGCAAAAGTCAAATGGTTGGATTTAAAATGGAGTGTTAGCCGATTGGTATTTATGGAGCATTTGAAAATTGTGCATTAGTGAAAATTTAAATATTTGGATTTGAAACCTTTATTACATCACGGGGTCCTCATCCTCATTCAAGCTTTCTTCTATCAAAATGGGTCGACTATGAAGAATAAGCAAGTTCCATAAAGGATTTCATTATGTTTTTATTGCCAATTGTCGACTTGTCGTCAACTCTCGGTTTTGGTGACAAATTTCTAGCCAAGGTAGCAATGGGCATGAGAGGGTAATGCCATAAAACCTAGGAGGCCAGCTAGCAGGTAGGTAGGCCTATCTTTGGAGTTGCAGTTTAAGCTCATGCAATGCTCATACGACCAAGGAGCGCACTCCAAGTTCCCCCATATTATAAATAGTCTAGACGAAAATGGTAAGGATGACAATTTCCTGTAGGGAAACATTCATCTCTGTGACACATTAAGCCAAAGAGTGAAAAACCCATATATTACATTATGCGTATCTTGGTAATTTTCTGCATAAAGAATCTTAAATTTCTTGTAGAAGCTTTTGTTATATCTGTCGCTAGATCATAGATCAAATCAATATCTTCTCTTATTTACCTCTAAGTCACTAACTAACGTAGTAAAGTTAACCTTTAATATAATTATATCTATTTCGTATCTAATAATCTTTTCATATCTAGTAGTAGTACGCCCATTTGTTAGTTGTACTATCTATATGATCATTTGTGGATCTTTCTGCAGGTTGAGATTCAAGTGCGTAAACTCTACTGTATCAACAGAGCTGTCCCGAATTTGCCTATCAATATAGAGAATGCTGCATGGAGTGAGACGGAAATTGCAAAGGCTGAGATGGTATTTCTGTAGTTTTCATAGTTCCATCTTTCTCTATCAACGAGGGTTGTTTACTAATTAATACTCTACTAACATGATTGACTTAGGATGGAGAGAAGCTTGTTCGCGTGGGTCAAGACACTCGTTTGAATTATAGAGTTCTTGACTTGCGTACCCCTGCAAATCTAGCAATTTTTAGTGTCCAATATAAAGTTGAATATGTAAGTATTTGATCCTCTTCTTCTTGAACAACATATGCTTTTCTATGTATTTTTAGTCCAGCACTAGTCCAATTTCATGTCTCCATATACAAATTGTTTTCAATCACGAGGACATGATGAACTTTGATTTGGTCTATTTACTGCTATTTCTGGTTTATCTTATAGATCTTTGTTCTTTCATTTGTTGTTGCTTATAACTGCTAGCGAATGTGATTTCTTTCCCGCTTTACTTTCAAAGTGTCATTCAGTTTTATGTAGGGCTTTTAGTGTCTGTCCTGTGTTTTGAATTGATCCGCTGCTCCAATATTCCACTTAAACATTGTTTTACTTCCACATTGTTCCTTGTGTGTTTCTAATTTTGCAAAAAATTACTTATTGAGAACCTTTCTTCTTCTACAATTAGAATAGCAGGATCCATATAAAACTTTTCCTACTGAGTTCTTCTTTGACAAAAATATATGATGATCTTTTACATTTTATAGGCAGGCATGATAATCCAGCAATGGAATAATGATAATGTTGTTGAGACCAGTGATTTGACTCTAGCACTATTCTGAGGTAGGAAAGGATGCTAGCAAAATCTAAATGTAATGAATTGTTATTGAAAATTTGGAATTATTTTATGCAGGTAATGGATATCGTTGATGGTCTGTTTGTGGAAAGGTTCGATCATTTAAATGAGAATTGCAAGAAGGAACTAGAGGCGATCAACAGACAATATCCATTTGAACCTTTGAAGGTGGAAGGTTTTGTTTGAGTCTTGTAAAATTTTCAAGTTCAAATATATTAACATGGTTTTGATCAATTTAAATTGTTTATCTACAGTACTTGCGACTGACTTTTGGAGAGGGAATTCAAATGCTTAAGGTACATTTCTTTTGACTGATGTATCTGAGTTTTGCTGTCAGATTTTCAGGTTCTATTATATGCTATTAGTATTTGGGTCATTGGGTGTCCTAGATGATGGTAGACATAAAAATGGAATACAAATGTTTTTGTACCTTAGTAAAAATTGGAATAAAAATGGCCTTTCTAGCTGGTATCATGAGGAAACAATTGTTTAAGGATACACAGAGGCTAGAAAGATGCCACCTCTGATAGTTAATTTAGGGAGGGGTACAGGAGAAATTAACCTGGTAACTACCATGAATGCATTGGTTGGATTGACTTAAACACATTCTAGTTGTCGAGCAAGCGAGATTGCGGCTGGAGTCTTAGATGAAGATGTCATCTATGGCAACTGTTGATTTGATTGACTGCCTTGCCACTTTTTACTTCCAAGGCCTCAAGATGATCTGCTGAGCAGTGAGACCTGCTGACCCTTCACTGCTTGCTCCACCAAAACATTGCATCTTCTTCCCAGGGTCCTTGTGCTGGAGCCGCACTTATTTTATATAGTTTCATCACCTTGTTAGCTGAAGATTTTATGTATAGCTCATCCAATGTAGAATGGCTTTGATGGTGACCTTGTCATGTCACAGTTGCATTCTGTCAGCTCGGCCCCACATTTTATGGTGCAAGTGATGGTTATTTAATGCTTGGATCTACATGGTCTTGGTTGGATAGGGTTTCGAAAATGATGGTCACAGTTTATAAAGGATAAATTATGATGGGCTATTGGTATTATTTGGACTTGGAGTTGCATTTTCTGCAAGAAATACTACAAACATAACATGAGTTTGATGAAAGCTTAACTGGGACCAATCATGGATCTGGATTTTAGTGGACATGTCCCTTGACGGAGTTTAGGAAGAAAATAATTCATAACTGTTGACACGTATGCTGACATAACTTTTGACACGTAATGCAGACATACGTTGCTTGGTGTTCTTCTTTTTCTTGTTCTTCTTGGATGGGTTGAGGAATAAGAAGAGCAAAAAATAGAAAAACTGACTTTTATACCAAACCATGGGATAGCCCTCATCAAAATTTTCAATGGCAAACTTGTAATTAAAACAAATTTTGAAATGGGATAGCCCTGATACCATTTTGATGTGCCCTTATAAAAAGCCTTTAAAAACTGCTTGAATTTTGTTCTGCAGGGACAATAAGTACCCCTCAGTAGTTGGGGTATCAATGTGCTAGATGTATGGTTTTAACTGAATAATTTTTTGAATTTTGTTCTGCAGGGACAATAAGTACCCCTCAGTAGTTGGGGTATCAATGTGCTAGATGTATGGTTTTAACTGAATAATTTTTTATATAAGAGAAGACTTAGTCTGGGATTGAGATTGCTTATTATAGCTGCTTCTGCTTAGTTTTTGGGAAAGTGCTCCCAGAAGCTGTTTGCTAATAACAGCTTATTAAAAATTTTGAAAAGCTATTTCAATTTTGGGACAGCTTTTGAAAGCAGGGGGGAATGCTTTCTAAAGCTGCTTCTGCTACTGCTTTTTGTAAAGCAGCAGCAATGGTAGACCAGACCTTTACTTGGTTCGAGGCATTTATATAAACTATTAACTATGTGAAGTGATGATTCATAGTATTCTGTACGATATGCTTTGTAGGGGTGAGCATTCGGATAATTCGGTTCAAACCGAACCGAATAACTGAAAATCGAATAAGCAAAACTGAGACCGAACCAAAATGGACCATAACCGAATCAAAACGAACCGAATTAGATCGGTTCGATTTTTGGTTTATTCGGTTTATTCGATTTTTCGGTTTATTTGCGCTCTTTTTGTTAATATATATATTAAGTAAATATACCTAGATATATTTAGTTTATACCTATAGTATAGTACCTATATATATATATATATATATATATATTTTATATATATATATATATATATATATATATATATATATATATATATATATATATATAGACACACACACACACTAAATTTTCTTATTCGGTTTTCGGTTTTGGACCGAAACCCAAACCGAAACCGAATTAGAAAATTTAGTATTTTCAAAACCGAATAAGAAAATTTAGTATTTTCAAAACCGAAACCGAACCAATTTTTTTTAAAACGAACTGAATCTCTTATTTGGTTCGGTTCAGTTCGGTTTTCGGTCCAAAACCGAATAATGCTCACCCCTAATGCTTTGGTTGCCATCGTGGTCTGGAGATTAGCCAAACTAATGTTTAGTTAGTGGTCTTTGTTTTGATTTTGGTATGGGCGAATCCTATGAAATCAAACTTACTTCCAAGTTACATTAGATAACTACTATATGATACATACTCAGTCTAATATAATTGTCATGCTTGGACACAATCATTGTAAGATTAGCTGTTTACACTACATTTGAATGATATTATTCTCGAGGACTCTTGAGCATGTCAAGTATGTGGCGCAATCTAGCTTCAGCTTCCTTAATAATATGAATTGTTATGGGATTTGTTTCACAATAACTTGACTACCTTAAGAACATGCACGTTCACTAGGAGATAGAACACGAGAATGATTAGACATGGGGAAGAGAGATTTATACTCCTTTGGAGTTTGAATCTGAATCTTTCTACCGGTTTTCATACTTATTGAAACCAAAACCAAAATTCAAGCTTTAGGAGTTCTACGTTGCTTAATTTACTGAAATTGTAACCATCAGAGAAGAACAAGATTCAAACCTATGCCATAACTGGGCTTTATGAATACTATGGAGTATCTACACTTTTTGGCTATTGGTTGACGTACTTTTCTTCTTTCAATTGGTTTACCCTTTGGTTTTGACACTTTTATCTTAATCAAATCAACAGGAAGCTGGCGTTGATGTAGACCCTTTGGGGGAAGAGATAAAACTGGGTCGTCTTGTTCTTGAAAAGTAATTTGCGTTTTACCTCTGCAGTCGTTATACAATTTGATGGTACAAGTGCTGTTAAATATATTGCATAACCTATTACTCGTTATAACAGGTATAACACTGAGTTTTACATACTTCATCGGTATCCATTGGCTGTGAGACCATTTTACACTATGCCATGCTATGACGACTCAAGATATAGCAACTCATTTGATGTTTTTATTCGGGGTAAGCTGCCGATAAGAAATTTGTATAGAACTCTAACATACTTCTCATTTACTTCAGTGCTCTAATGGGCTAATTTAGTACTTTGGTTTGATGGATATATGATTGTATGAGCTATATACCAATTGTTAGTCAATACATATAGCTGCCGTACCATCTGTGTATGATGAATATTTGAAACCTAAACTTCTGCTTAACTATCTTTGCTCATGAATGATATAGAGTTTGTTGGAAATTTGGCCTTAGAGAAGGAAGAACTACCCTGTATGTTTCTTATGAGCTAGTGGTGATCTTGATGCTCCTTACCTGCATTGTGTTTTACTCTCTCGGTCTTACTATCACATAATATGAAATGCCACCTCTCACATAAAAAACATTTTGCTCTGTTTCTATACTTGACTCAACTGTAACGTTTCCTGTTGCATCATAAGTATTGTTAATTTTTTAGTTTTATCCAATGCTGCCTTAAGGAATGGGTAAAATTAGTTGTCTATAATCTTTACGTGGGTGACTTTATTATAAGATTGGCATTCTAAAGGTGCATTATTTTTTTTATACTTGGTACATTTAATGTTCTTATGAATATGTATTTATCTATACAGGAAGTTAAACTACAGGGGAGAAACTACAGGGGAGAAAAAAAGATACTTCTGGGCTTGCTAGGAGTAGGAAAAGGAGTACAAAATAGGCATTGTGAAATGTCTCAAAGACCACGAAGTATGAACTACAAAATAGTATTAAGCTAGATGGATGACTTGTTTTCAATTAGGTATAGAAGAACAGCCTAGAAAACATAAATATAGAAACATATGAGCTATCTCGATATATGTTATATTGCTGTTGTAGTAAAATTAGGACTTGAAAGGATGCTTTAAAGAATATAATTTTGGAAAAGGTGTAGAGACATGCTGCTATACTGTTGATGTTTGGACATATTTAGGCAAAGGACTGATGATGAATAATTTATTAAACCAAATTCTAAGGATATAAAGTGTCAGATGAGTGGAGAAGTAGTACTTTGGTGCCTATATATATAAAAACAAGGTAGCTATACAGGATTGCATTGGCCATCGGGGAGTCAAGCTTATGAGCAATGAAACTTTGGGAGAGTAATTAGCAAAGATGAAACTAGTAAACTAGAATTTCAGGGTATCAATTTGGATTTATCGGGAGGTATACCGTTTAAGCTATTTACTTAGTGAGAAGATTAATAGAAACTGTTAGAGGTTAATAGAATTTGTTAGAGAACAAGATTATAGAAATTGTTAGAGAGAAGAAGAGGGATCTACATATGTTTTTATTGACTTCCAACAGGGTACTTAGTGTGTGCTAATGTGGTGGACTTTGGAGAAAAACAAGTCTCAAGTAGCTCTACTGAGATTATAAAGGATATTCACGATGGACTTACAACTATGTACGGACAATTGGGGGACCTACACCCATATTTTCCTTCTGGCTTACATCAATGATCAACACTAGAATAAATTATGAGGCACATTTAGGATTAGGTTCTGTGATGCATCTTGTTTGCTGATGGTAATTTGTTAGTTGATGAGAATGGATAAAAGTTAGCTTCATAAATTGAATTGTGGATAGAAACATTGTAATCTAATAGTTAAAGTTATCAGGATAAAGATGGAATATACATAATGCAGTTTAAAAAATTCAAAAAGAAATGATGGACAGAATTGGTGCATAACTAGATACCTAAAAGTGACAGAATTTGGTATTTAATATCTATTCACTAATCATTGAATTGTGGAGAGAAACACTGTAATCTAAAAGTTAAAATTAGCAGGATAAAGATGGAATATATGTAATGCAGTTTTTAAAAAAAGTCAAAAAGAAATGAGGGATAAACAAAATTGGTGCGTAATAGATACCTACCTAAAATTGACAGTATTTGGTATTTAACGTCTATTCGTTCATCGTAATGGAAACTATGAAAGATGTTCAACACGTAGCTACTGAGATCCCCCTACGCCTAGGAACAACGCTCCAGAAATCACGATCCCAAAATTGGTGGGTTCCGATCCTGATAGCCAAAATAGTAATATAAGATGAATTCAACAAAGATATCAATCACAAGGTAATATAAAGGACATTAAAATCAGTTAATTTTCAAACTGAAGCATACAAGAGTAGGTGGTGGTATGATCAATTATGACTCCTTTCCTAGTTGAGGCGCGCACACGAAATAATTGTTCTTAAGCGAACCACAAACTATTGGTTAAGCCTATGGTGGGTGCCCCTATCATACTGCTTATAGAAAGAAAATAACATGCCATACCTTTAAGCGTATGGAGCCAATGGCGACCCAGGTAACTATGGTGCAGTGCAACATGTCAAAAAACGATAGTCGAAGTGGTGTGCCTATGGATTGTAGGATACTCTTCAAGTTGTAAGGACAATTTTAGCTGTAATTACAGGAATACCTATGCTTATGGATTATAATTTTGCCAATTAAGAAATATGTCAAAAAATGAGCGTAGCTGAGATGAGAATGCTAAGATGGATAAGATAAGGCATTGAAGAGAGAAATGAGTGTATTTTTGGGGAAGTTGGAGATGGTGCCCTTTGAGGATAAAGATGAGAAAAATCGTGTTAGGTGTTTTGGACATGCGCAACTGAAACCTGTAGATGCACTTGGAGTGATAGTATATTAGTTAAAAGAGCTCCTAGAAGGTACCGTAGGCCTCAACAAACTTGGACCGAGTCTGTAAAGGAGGATATGGTATTTGCTAGAAGGCATGACTTCTAAAGGAGCTAGATAAAAGAAAACGATTCAAATAGCTGCCCCCAGATAACAGCGTACATGTTTTTGTTATATTTAATGGTGTTATGGTGAAGCTATATTATGTGCATTTGTATGTAGTCAACCTATTCGTCCACGCACTCCTGTATCAGAAAGCTCATGCTGTTTCTTTCAGGTTTAGCCACCTTTCAACCTTCATTGCCCTGCTAATTTTGAATAAGATGATTCATATGTAGATTATGAGAAGCCATATGTATGTCTTATGGTGAAGGTATATGTATGTATACTAGTGTGAATCAACCTATCAATCTACGTACACCCTGTATCAGAAAAGAAATGCTGTCTCTTTCAGGTTTAGCCACCTTTTCAAGCAACGTTGCCCTGCTGTTTTGGAGTAACATGATTCATAAGTAGATTATGAGAACCTAAGTTACCAAACCTCTATTTCTTCATGTAAATCATGCCTGTACGTAATCGATGCTTACTTGCCATTAATCAAGTTTCTGTAATTATTTTTTTGAGATCAAAGTTTATGTGCTGATTTAACTTGCATGATGGTTAAAAATTTAAGTAATACTCTTAAGATAGTATTCATTGTATTTGCTAAATAAATATACAATTTATACAAACATATGGAAAAGAAGATGGCTGCCGTGCGTGTCCTGTTAGCAGTAAATATATTGTTTCACTTTCGGCTTAATCTCTATTTTGATGATTCTCTCTCTCTTATTATTATAATAATGACATAAAATGCTTTTTCATACTATTATTTTTATATTGATATCTATATGATGTTAAAGTTATCTCTAGTAAAAACAGCTGAACTAGCCCTGCTAACTAGTTTTATGTTCTACGATTCGACTGATTGATTGAAGAATGTAAAATATTTTATTTTGGAAGTGCAATTGAATGATATCTTGATCTTTGGAGTAATTGTTTGCAAGCCTAACCTGTTTTCTATTTCTTAAGGTGAGGAGATAATATCAGGTGTCAAAGAGTGCACTCGCCCGACCTCTTGACTTCCCGTGCAGAGGCATGTGGGATTGATGTGAAGACAATATCGGCATACATTGATTCATTCCGGTGAGTATTTCAACTTATTTCCCTTATTGTTCATTCAAACACAAATCATATTTCTTTCTTTTACGAGCCAAGTATTTTCTTTTAATAGTAGCTCATGTTTTTGCACCTTGAATTTCATGTTCATAGTCTGATTAAACTTGATAAAATCCCCAAGTCTGGTGACATTGAGGGTGTCAACTCTCTTTCCGTTGCTATCTCTAGCAGCAGCCACCATATGTGATAAAAGTGAGAGAGCAAAAAGTCCAAAGTGTTAAAATAAAGTTATATAGAGGATGGGTTGGGACAGGCCTGCAAAGTTGGGTTTTCTAAATCTTTCAAATCTAAACTAAAAGTGTTGGTTGGTTTGAGTCTTTAGGGGAAAAACGGCAAAAAAGAAGAATATCTCACACACACAATGCAGCTTGGAAATGGCTCAAAAATGTGCCGTCTAAGCCATATGTATATCCTCCATTAAATAATAATAAAAATAGAAAAATTAAAAAACTTTACCGCGTACGTATCTTCTCACATAGTAAGGAAAAAATAAAAAAAATCTAAAATTCTTCTGAACATATAACAAATCCTAAAATATATTCAAAATACAAATTATATTTAAACTAAGTGCATGTATTATCTAATTAAACACTTCAAAATTTTAAAAAATATATCTATAACAAATCTAAAGTAAAATATATTCAAATCATATTTAAAATATTATTTAATTTTTATCTAATTTGTCAACAATGTCATAGATTTTTTGATACGTTCAACGCACGTGAACATGACTCTCTCTCTCTCTCTATATATATATATATATATATATATATATATATATAGGAACTCGTAGTTGTGGCAAACGCCCCCCCACTGGAAATCGATCTCGGGCCGCATGCCTCACCACTACCACTTACCATATATATATATATATATATATATATATATATATATATATATATATATATATATATGGTAAGTGGGATATGAACCATAGGCTCATATTCCTACATGAGCCATGCACATATGGACCAACAGGAATGGACTCCTAGATCCCATGTGCACTAGTACACTCCATTACTGTTGGTCCACATATGCATCGGCTCATGTAGGAATATCCAAATATGAGCCTATGGCTCATATTCCGTTTACCCATATATATATATATATATATATATATATATATATATATATATATATATATATAAATGCCAGTATCCTGAATCTGTACTCGTGCATTATGTTGTTAGATAGCATGAGGAAATGATACAAACTTATAGTTAGGAGAGTTTCTGGTTTATGCACAACTAGGTTTCATCCATGGTCTACACAAACTCTAAAATTGGTCACAAGGGAGCAGCCAAGGACCAGTGAGGGGGTATGGAAATATTCAACAAGCAATTGACGTGACTCGGTTAAACCTCTCATTGCCTACGTCATTGCCCCAAGCGCAGACACACACACATGCCCATATCCCGAATCTCTACTTGTGCAGCATATTTGAGATTCCTCCATTATTTTAGATAGCATGTGGAAATGACACGAACAAACACATGGGAGAGAGTTTCTGGTTTACACACAACTAGGCTTCATCCATATTCCATTGTCTACACAAACTCTGAAGTTGGTCATAAGGCCGCATTCTTTTGATATTTGTTTGAAATAAAATCCATTTCCTACATAAAGACGATTCCAATATCATATACAAAGACAGGATCCTCTACAGACGTTTCTAGTTTGCTGCTGATATCATGTTATCTTCTTGGAACTGCTAAATGACAACACCTTGTTTTATTGTACCAGTAAGTTGCTTAATCATACAAGTAAAAGAAAATGTGCTCCTCACAACACATGGAGACAATTATTTATTTGTTGAAGCTGTAGAAACATTAACAGCAGAACCTAATTCCACCTTCTTTGGGATGTGCTTAAGCTATAAACAATTTAATTTGCTATGCAAAGTCTGACAAGTTAGGAAATTCTGCTCCTCACAATATATGGAGACAATTATTCATTTGTGGAGGCTATAGAAACATTAACAGAACCTGATTCCACCTTCTTTGGGTTAATCTGCTTAAACTATAGATGATTTACCTTGCTATGCAAGGTCTGACAAAGGCTGAAAGAAGTCTCTTACATTTAGAGTGCTGATGAAGCTGATTTGTACAACCATACGATTGATGAGAAAATGGTTACATCACATACACAAAATAGGCTGGAGAGCGTTCAGAATCTTATGAAAACATACACAGGTCTGTTGGTTGCCTATAACATGTCTAGGTACATCTCAAGTTGCCAGCAACATGAGCAGCAGCAACTCCAGGGACAGCAGTGTGTTTACGCAACTACTGCAGTAGCCTATGTTGCACGGACATGACGACACGACACAGGCAAATCCGACACGCCGACATGGCAGCCTTGAAAAGTTGGGACACAAACACTGTGAACACACCCGCACGCACACATATATATATGATCCTGGAAAAATAAAAGATAAACAGTTTTCCATCCAGAAAGCAACAAGCTAATACCTATACACACGTAAAGCTACAACTTAAGTTGTGGGTCCAACCTATATTGTTAGTATACACGATACGTGTAGATACGATATACTACCATTTCGTTACGTATCAGAGAGACATATAGGCTGATAGGTAGTGTCGATTTTCTTACTTGAGTTGTAATGTATCTTAAGAATATGGATTTTGGAACTTGATAAACTTGTAAAGATGAAACACAAAAATTATGAGATAATTATATTAGATCATGCTCCTATATGGTAACAGAAGTATAGAATTATAACTCTTAAGAGTTAATGTATCATATAATGTGAGACCCGTCTCACTGTGTCGATATTTTATACGGATACGTGTTTATTCGAGCCGTATTTCGTATTTTTCGATTTGCGTAATATTTTAAAATTTTCCGAAGTGCAGGGTTTTCGTGGCTTGGTTTAACTTGGATTTGGTTTTATTGGGTTTGGCTTAACTTTGACTTGGACTTGGTTTGGTTTAGTTTGGTTTTTTTTTATGAGATGAGGTGTATGGCTTAGATTGAGTGGAGAGGAATGAATGGTGGAGATCACTTGAGCTTATTATATAAGCCACTTTTTCTCTCTCCCTCCTCATTCACCATCATTCATTTCTTTTCCACCAAACCCTAGCCATTGGAGAGAGGCAAGTACACCTTGCCGAATGTTGGACGATTTCTATTTCGCTTGTTCCATTCTCTTTCTTGTTACATTCTAAGCATGTTTAGAACTTGGAGTTTTCCATTTTGATGGTTCAAATGTTGTAGATCTAGCTTTGAAGAGATTTTGGTTTTCATGGGTTTTAATCTATTTAATCTTGTTATTTTCGAGTTTTGATGGTTCCATGTTGTAGAGCATTTCATTCTGCCCCATTTTGACCTATGGAAGTTCGAATTTGGACTCTGGATGAAAGATTCATGGAGCTTGGGAGCCATGGCTTGAGTGGTCCTTCTTCTCGGAAGAATGGAGAAGAAGAACAGTTCACAGCCACGAGAACTGAGCCGCATAGCTCTTATGCGGCCAGTTATCCTTCCTAGCCGCATAAGCTTACTGCATGACTTGGCCGCATGGCCTATGCTGCAGGAACTTACTCCCAGCCGCATGAAGATTTGATCCATCCAGCCACATGGACTTTTGATTTCCGGGCCGCATGACCCTGATTAGATCGAGCCGCATGGCATAGGACTTACGTCTAGCCGCATAAGGCTTGCATCCCCAGCCGCATATGCTCATCTTTCCTGGCCGCATGGCCTTGCTCCTATTTGAGCCGCATGAAACCCTAACTTCTTGGAGCCGCATGCGCCCCATTCTTCCTGAGCCGCATGCGCCCTCTTTGCCCTGGCCGCATGGGACCCAGTGATCCTGGCCGCATGAGCCTCTAATTGAGCCGCATGAACCTGACTCCTTTAGCCGCATGCGCCCTGATGAATTCAGCCGCATGGGCTGTTCTCTTCATAGCCGCATGAGATCATTTCTGGCCGCATATGCTTTAGCCGCATGACTTTTCCATAACCCTGTATACTATTATTTTATTACTATTTATCCATGTCTTGTAACCCCTTTATTGTATATTTTTACGCCCATTTTATATCCTTACGTCTTTTGTCCCGAACTTGATAATCATGAATTTACTTGATATGTTTGGAATTGATAATTGAGCATGACTTGATAGTGACCCTGAGCCGCAGGGCTCATTCCTGTGCCTTGCCCTGCTATTTAATTGTGGTTATTATTATTATTTTTCTATTGTTATTTGATCTTTAATGATGACTTGTATCTTGAGACCTCAGCATAACTTGAGTCTTCTGATTGAATGTTTGCACTATACTGTCCGGCACATGTACCCTAAACACGACAGTGACCCGTAGTGGTGCACTCCTGATTAATGACCTGACATGACCTGATAGTGGCCCGTCGTGGCACACTCTTGACCAGTAAACTTGACATGATAATGACATGATAGTGGCCCGCTGTGGCACACTCTTGACATGATAAACCTGACATGATACTCCTTGAAATGCTGTTGCGACGGCTAACCTGACATGACCAGTATGAATGGCTTGGACACCGTGGGTGATTGTGCTTGTACAAATGAATCCGTCTTGTCTTGCATCATGTCTAGGGCATGAATCCCTGGTTTCCCACGGTCAGGGATTCATACTGAAATGGACTAAGGCTAATTACTAGAATAATCCAGTAGTTCATGGAGAGACTTTTCCAGTTACCTGTTGCCCCTTTGATCCCGGCCTTATATATATATATACATGGGATTTGTTGCTATCCGTCGAGATGAGCGCACTTCCAGCCCGCCGTCGAGTGTGGTACCTTAGGACACATGTATCTTACTACAGTGTGTCTGCTATAACATGCTATCTTTTCCTTTTCTTTGCTGAGGTCATTCAGGTAGTAACAAACAGGTAACCGGACTTGGAAGAATCTCATTGCATCTTGCTAGTAACTAGGCCTGTGATAACCCTAGTTAGTTAAAGTATCAAGCCGTATTTATTGCTTGGCCGTGAATGTTGGATGGAGTTCAGTCTGTCTAGTCTTGTCTTGATCTTGTACATGATTGTTACATATCCTGATTTCTTATTTATCTTGCCGATAAATGTTGAGAGAAACCAAGTTCCGTTCAGACGAAGGGTTACAACCCCGGTCCTTGTTTGGTTTACGGGTTGTAACCTGGTTATCTGAATAGTCCCATGGTTATCTCATCGTATATCACCTGCCCAGTTCTATTTATTTAACATGTTCTCCAGTTTACTTACTGTCTTCCTATGTTCGGGATAAGTGCATTGGTACTGCACGAATCTTGATCCTCCCTTACTTATTGCTTGTTGATTGCTAATGATTGCTGGTTTTAAGTTCATAGTTCGGCCTCCTTTGTGGTACTTGCTATTTGGGGTCTGACCCCACTGGTTTTGCATGGCCAGGTTCTGATAGAAAAGCCCGAAGGATCTATCGCACCATCTACTCGACGGTGACCAGCCGGAGCACAAGAGTGCCTCAGTGGGTTTCTTCTTCATCCTCCCACTGATATGTAAATTCTCCTCTTGTAACGTTTAGCCCCGAGCACGTGTTTAGCTCGTGTTTTGATATTTTCCTTGATATTGTAGCCTACGGGCATAAACATGATATGTGTATTCTAGACTATAGCTAGTCCTTATCATGTACGACTAATACTCTAGCTAGTCCTCAGTTTTGTGGTACTGGCTTCTTGATCAGTCATGTATATATGGTTCGGGACGCCTTACTATTGTATGTATGATGATCGTACTCTTTGCTCTTGTATAATGGCCTGTGATTGAGATACCTAGGATTGTTAAACCATAGGATCGACTGATGGCTTGTAAAGTAACCCCCATGTCTTGACAGCTTATACGTGATTTCAGAGTATTAACGTACTTTGGGATTGCGTAGCTGGCTGTGCCCGCCTCCGTCCAGTATTCTGGTTCTGGGGCGTGACATGGTTTTAGTGGTGGCGCTATGCAGGTCTGAATCTCGATTTTTAGATTTGTGGGGGTTACCATGATTAGATATCTCAATCACGATTATCCTTATTGATCTCCTTCGGATTATTCTCTACCTCTGGTACTTGACTTGATATCTGTTTTGATCGTTGATCATTCTTGTTCCCATGATTTGATCTTGTGTCCTTCAACTTTCAAGGGCACTGTTCTTGATCCTTCTGATTATCTTGTTCGTGTTTTGCCTAGGGTAGCTCAGCATTCTTCAGCCAGGCCAGTTATGGAGGATCAGTCTCAGCATGCAGGCAGAGATGTCAGTCCATCCCGATCAGCCAGTCGCTTCTGTCTTCGTATCTTGAGACAGGTGATAAAGTTCATGTATCTGTTTCAACTACGATGACACGTCCTGGGTAGAGTCATGTCTTGAACTAAGTCATTGGTACCGACTTACCTTGAGGCTTGACTTTTATCCATTTTTGGGAGGCAGCTTAGGCCAGCGAGGACGTTGGTTTCTCCACAACTGTCTCAGGAGACATATTGATCCATATGCCTCCAGCCCTTCTTGATCATGATTGTATTCGTTCTTGTGCATTTATTTACCGCTTGCGCATTTATTTACATTACTGATTGTTTTACTTTACTTATATGCCATGCTTGATTTATTGAGATTGTTGAGTTTCCTGGAGCTTTTGTCTTGCTCGACTAGCCTCAGGAAATTCCGAGGACGGAATTTTTTTAAGGTGTGGAGAGTTGTGAGACCCGTCTCACTGTATCGGTATTTTATACGGATACGTGTTTATTCGAGCCGTATTTCGTATTTCTCGATTTGCGTAATATTTTAAAATTTTCCGAAGTGCAAGGTTTTCGTGGCTTGGTTTAACTTGGATTTGGTTTTATTGGGTTTGGTTTAACTTTGACTTGGACTTGGTTTGGTTTAGTTTGGTTTTTTTTATGAGATGAGGTGTATGGCTTAGATTGAGTGGAGAGGAATGAATGGTGGAGATCACTTGAGCTTATTATATAAGCCACTTTTTCTCTCTCCCTCCTCATTCACCATCATTCATTTCTTTTCCACCAAACCCTAGCCATTGGAGAGAGGCAAGTACACCTTGCCGAATGTTGGACGATTTCTATTTCGCTTGTTCCATTCTCTTCCTTGTTACATTCTAAGCATGTTTAGAACTTGGAGTTTTCTATTTTGATGGTTCAAATGTTGTAGATCTAGCTTTGAAGAGATTTTGGTTTTCATGGGTTTTAATCTATTTAATCTTGTTATTTCCGAGTTTTGATGGTTCCATGTTGTAGAGCATTTCATTCTGCCCCATTTTGACCTATGGAAGTTCGGATTTGGACTCTGGATGAAAGATTCATGGAGCTTGGGAGCCATGGCTTGAGTGGTCCTTCTTCTCGGAAGAATGGAGAAGAAGAACAGTTCACAGCCACGAGAACTGAGCCGCATAGCTCTTATGCGGCCAGTTATCCTTCCTAGCCGCATAAGCTTACTGCATGACTTGGCCGTATGGCCTATGCTGCAGGAACTTACTCCCAGCCGCATGAAGATTTGATCCATCCAGCCACATGGACTTTTGATTTCCGGGCCGCATGACCCTGATTAGATCGAGCCGCATGGCATAGGACTTACGTCTAGCCGCATAAGGCTTGCATCCCCAGCCGCATATGCTCATCTTTCCTGGCCGCATGGCCTTGCTCCTATTTGAGCCGCATGAAACCCTAACTTCTTGGAGCCGCATGCGCCCCATTCTTCCTGAGCCGCATGCGCCCTCTTTGCCCTGGCCGCATGGGACCCAGTGATCCTGGCCGCCTGAGCCCCTAATTGAGCCGCATGAACCTGACTCCTTTAGCCGCATGCGCCCTGATGAATTCAGCCGCATGGGCTGTTCTTTTCATAGCCGCATGAGATCATTTCTGGCCGCATATGCTTTAGCCGCATGACTTTTCCATAACCATGTATACTATTATTTTATTACTATTTACCCATGTCTTGTAACCCCTTTATTGTATATTTTTACGCCCATTTTATATCCTTACGCCTTTTGTCCCGAACTTGATAATCATGAATTTACTTGATATGTTTGGAATTGATAATTGAGCATGACTTGATAGTGACCCTGAGCCGCAGGGCTCCTTCCTGTGCCTTGTCCTGCTATTTAATTGTGGTTATTATTATTATTTCTCTATTGTTATTTGATCTTTAATGATGACTTGTGTCTTGAGACCTCAGCATAACTTGAGTCTTCTGATTGAATGTTTGCACTATACTGTCCGGCACATGTACCCTAAACACGACAGTGATCCGTAGTGGTGCACTCCTGATTAATGACCTGACATGACCTGATAGTGGCCCGTCGTGGCACACTCTTGACCAGTAAACTTGACATGATAATGACATGATAGTGGCCCGCTGTGGCACACTCTTGACATGATAAACCTGACATGATACTCCTTGAAATGCTGTTGCGACGGCTAACCTGACATGACCAGTATGAATGGCTTGGACACCGTGGGTGATTGTGCTTGTACAAATGAACCCGTCTTGTTTTGCATCATGTCTAGGGCATGAATCCCTGGTTTCCCACGGTCAGGGATTCATACTGAAATGGACTAAGGCTAATTACTAGAATAATCCAGTAGTTCATGGAGAGACTTTCCCAGTTACCTGTTGCCCCTTTGATCCCGGCCTTATATATATATATACATGGGATTTGTTGCTATCCGTCGAGATGAGCGCACTTCCAGTCCGCCGTCGAGTGTGGTACCTTAGGACACATGTATCTTACTACAGTGTGTCTGCTATAACATGCTATCTTTTCCTTTTCTTTGCTGGGGTCATTCAGGTAGTAACAAACAGGTAACCGGACTTGGAAGAATCTCATTGCATCTTGCTAGTAACTAGGCCTGTGATAACCTTAGTTAGTTAAAGTATCAAGCCGTATTTATTGCTTGGCCGTGAATGTTGGATGGAGTTCAGTCTGTCTAGTCTTGTCTTGATCTTGTACATGATTGTTACATATCCTGATTTCTTATTTATCTTGCCGATAAATGTTGAGAGAAACCAAGTTCCGTTCAGACGAAGGGTTACAACCCCGGTCCTTGTTTGGTTTACGGGTTGTAACCTGGTTATCTGAATAGTCCCATGGTTATCTCATCGTATATCACCTGCCCAGTTCTATTTATTTAACATGTTCTCCAGTTTACTTACTGTCTTCCTATGTTCGGGATAAGTGCATTGGTACTGCACGAATCTCGATCCTCCCTTACTTATTGCTTGTTGATTGCTAATGATTGCTGGTTTTAAGTTCATAGTTCGGCCTCCTTTGTGGTACTTGCTATTTGGGGTCTGACCCCACTGGTTTTGCATGGCCAGGTTCTGATAGAAAAGCCCGAAGGATCTACCGCACCATCTACTCGACGGTGACCAGCCGGAGCACCAGAGTGCCTCAGTGGGTTTCTTCTTCATCCTCCCACTGATATGTAAATTCTCCTCTTGTAACGTTTAGCCCCGAGCACGTGTTTAGCTCGTGTTTTGGTATTTTCTTTGATATTGTAGCCTACGGGCATAAACATGATATGTGTATTCTAGACTATAGCTAGTCCTTATCATGTACGACTAATACTCTAGCTAGTCCTCAGTTTTGTGGTACTGGCTTCATGATCAGTCATGTATATATGGTTCGGGACGCCTTACTATTGTATGTATGATGATCGTACTCTTTGCTCTTGTATAATGGCCTGTGATTGAGATACCTAGGATTGTTAAACCATAGGATCGACTGATGGCTTGTAAAGTAATCCCCATGTCTTGACAGCTTATACGTGATTTCAGAGTATTAACGTACTTTGGGATTGCGTAGCTGGCTGTGTCCGCCTCCGTCCAGTATTCTGGTTCTGGGACGTGACATATAATACACGATAGGATACACAAGTAAATCGATACACGATACGATACAAAAAATTATGCGAATCTGTGCTGGATTCGACAACTGTTTGGCTGTGTCTGTGCTTCCCAGGCAGTAGCCAATGCGGCTAAACACACTTGTCATAACTACCCACATCGCTGGTCTTAAATCTTCCGTAAACAGTTTCGACAAACGAACTAACAATGATGTCCATGTCCAAATGATTCCATCTCTTGGCTACTGGATGCAACATGCATCTTGCTAACTCTTGTACACTTTGGCCATGACGATTTTCTCGTCAAATCGAACAAATGTCACAGACTACACCACCAACGCATAATTTCTATGTTCCTATAGAACTAGGTTTCCCCGCTCAACTCCAAAACATATACATACATGTCATTGGCTTCATCTAAACTCAACTCACACTAGTAAATGATAACAGTGCATGAATGAACTATAGACAATTAGAACCAACTTATTTCTCTTGGACGATTGTCTCAAATTTTCATCTCAAAGCAAGACTCGTAACACCTTAAATCAAGTAGATCGCTAATGAAGTTGCCAATGTTCGTGGGTTTGGTCATATGTTGTGGAAGAAGGCTCAATTTGCAGTATCATCTTCATTTTTATGAGGCGTAAAGAGAGAGTTTCCACTTTTAGGGTGCAGAAATCTATCGTTCTCTTGTTGGCCATTGATGCATATAATGGTCCATTTTATTTGTCCTCTGAAAAAATTTAGCTGGAGACCGTCGAAAACCTTAAGCATTTCGTGTTCTTTTGTTTGTTCTCTGACTCGAGCTTGAAGTATTGGCCGAAACTGAAACCTAGACGATATGTAACCTAGTATTTTAACCCTTGCTTTGAAGAAATAAATTTCTTGAGGCCATTGAAAAAGTAGTAATAAGAATATATTACTGTTGTAAACTAGAGAGAGCAACAAGAGAAAATGGAGAAGAAAGTTATGTATATCATTCATCAAATATGGCCTTTATATAGGCATACATTGCCATGCCAAGAGACAAACGTTTCATAGTTTATGAAACCAAAGGGCATATGTTACATATGTTATGAACCTAAAAGCCATAGGTTATATAGAAACCAATGGACATCCATTTACAACACTCCCCCTGAGATTTTCGCATATCCTCCTCCTCACGGACTGCCTGGTATGCCCGATCTAAACTTGGCTGAGGATCCTGAGCCAGAAGATTAGATCGGGTATGACCATACAACTCAGCATTCAACCCATACATAAAGTCCTGAAAGTGGTCTTCATCCCTCATAGCCTGTAGCTTGGCAGCAAGTTCACCACAGGTACAAGTAGGCAATGGAAAATAAGCAGCTTGTTCATCCCACAAAGACTGCAAATTTCCAAAATAGGTTTCCACAGACATCGACGTCGTTTGTTTGCACTCGGCCAAAGCCACCTTAATTTGTTGCTTCCGAGTGCCGTTGCTAACAACAAATCTTTTCGCCAACAAGTTCCACAATGGATAAACCTCCTCAAAGTACGGCAAAGATTTCTTCAGAGACGGATCAATGGTATTAAGAACCCATTGAACCAATAGCGCTTGCACGCATCTCCAATCAAGCAATTTGCTAGCATCATTAACAGGTTTGACTTCAGTACCCTCCAGAAAAGTAATCTTTCGCCTAGAGATCAGGGAGAGACGTATCGACCGAGACCACTCAGCATAGTTTGGTCCACGGAAAACAATAGGAGTAATGATATTTCCTGGTTGATCAGCAGAACTCAGAAAATATGGATCCGTCGGATTAGGATAATTTGGGTTATGTGTACTGCCACCGCCAGTCGCGACGGAGGAGCTGGACGCAGCATCATCTGCCATCGCGGATGTCGGATGTACAAAAGTTTTGTACAACACCGACGAATCGGCCGCTGATGGACGGGGTCGGCGGCGAATCGACCGCGATCAGGGGTGCCGGATCTGGCGCGTAGGGGCGAGTGGATGTTGGGTGTACAAAAATTTGTACAACGCCGACAAATCTGCGAAAGAGATAACAGAGATTGATATATATATATATATATATATATATATATATATATATATATATATATATATATATATTCTTTTTCCTCTTCACAGAAGGCTAAGCCTTCTCTGTACAGAAGACTTTTGCTGTGCTTTGAAGGTGCCGAAGTCAAGAAAAAATAACAGTAAAAAAAAAAGCTTTTTACTGTACAGAAGACTTTTTGATCTCTCTGCACAGAAGATCTCTTCACAGAAGTTAAAAAGCTTGTTGGGGATCAGTGCGTCGGGTGCGTCGGGCGCGTAGGTGCGGCGTCAGCGCTGCTCACGTGTCGGGTCGGTGCGGCGTCGGGTCGGTGCGGCGTCGTATCGGATGCGTAGGGGATCGGCGGGTCCGCAGCGGACGTCGGGTCGGTGCGGCGTCGGATCGGCGCTGCGGACGCGTAGGGTATCGGCGGACGCGTTGGATCGGACGCGTCGGGTGCGTCGGGCGCATAGAGATCGGATCGAGGATGGAGAATATGACGGCTAGGATTTTTCTGGAGGCTCTGATACCATGTAGAAAATAATAATGCCTTGTTCTCATTGTTAGGGTTTGTTACAATATATATAGTGTCTACATTTGGGCTTATGGATATGGGCCATATTTACATTGCAAATATTATCTTATAATCTAACAGATAAGGATGGACATGTCACGATCTTAAGAGATGGATGAACGAAAACTGTATTGGTTCCCTGTCCTATCCATAACAAATCCTCATAGGAGAGTTGGTTAAGAGGCTCGGCACTGACAAGAATAATATATGCGACTATGAAAATATATGCAGAATAGTACTGGAGCTTGGAAGAGGTGGACTTTGCCACCTTAGTATATGTTCCGAAAGAATAAAAGGTCACCATGTTGATGTAATAGTTTCGAGTTTCGGGTGGGTATGGAGCAGGAGAAAAGTCCGACAAAAATTGATAAATTTTTGCGAACCATGTCTAAACCTGGCATCAATTCCTCGTGCCATGCCAAGTCTCTCAGTCAAGGTAAATTTGTTCAATATATTATGATATAGCAAACAATAGTGCTTAGATGAAAACAAAATATGATCACTGGTAGCTTAAGGGCCAGCTTGGATCGAGGGTGAAGAGGTTTAAGTGAGAAATAAAAGTAAAATTCATGTTTGGTTTGAGGATGAGAGTTTAGAAGAGAGTTATAGAGGATTAAGTGTGGGTTTGTTTAATCCTATTTTTTCTGTTTTTTTCAACCCTCAAAATCAGAAGGTTAACGAGGAGGATTGAAAGATTTTGTTTAAAAAGTCATAAATATCCCTTATTTGTCCTATAAAATATTATAATTTTTTCTCCCATTTTTTCTTGCTTTCAACATACTGCTCCGTAACTCCTTCATTTTTGAAGATATTTTGACCATTTCTAATTAAAATTTCAATCAAATTTAATTTTATGACATGTGTAATAAGAACATTTTGGTAACTAGTGTTTTTATTAATTATGCTCACTCAAAACCTCCAATCCAAGTAATAGTTATTAAACACACTCCACTTAACTCTCCCTCAAATCCAAGCAAGATTATATGTATTGACTCTACACCCTCTCACTTAACTTCTTTTGCATGGACTATCACATCATGTGTTCAACAAAATGTAGTCAGATTTCCTCCAGCATTGCTCTTATATTTATATTTTATATTGTTTCTAAAGGAAGGATTGTAATCAAGAAGTGCCTTCCCAATTATTACCCAAATTTTGGTGATACTATGAAGTAATTGGTACTTATATGTGACATTGAAATAAAAAAATAAAAAAATAAAAAAATAAAAAAAATAAAAAAAATAAAAAAATAAAAAAATAAAAAATAAAAAGTAAAAAAAAGAAAAAAAAGAAAAAAAAAGATAAAAGATAAAAAATAAAAAGATAAAAAACAAAATAAAAGGTAAAGAACAAAAGATAAATAATAAGAAATAAGAAATATAAAATACAAAAACAAAATACGTACAAAATTTAAATTAAAATACACAATTACAAAATACGAAATAAAAAAATACAAAATACTACAAAAATACAAAAAAGAAAACAATAAAAAAATACAAAATAAATATAAAATAAAAAATAAAAAATAAAAATAAATAATAAAAAAGAAAAAAAGAAAAAAAGAAATAAGAAATAAGAAATAAGAAATTAGAAATTAAAAAATTTTAAATTTAAAACTAAAAAATAAAAAATAAAAATATAAATTATAAGTTATAAAATGAAAATAACAAATAAAATTAAAAAATAAAAAATAAAAAATAATAAGTAAAGTAAAAAAGTAAAAATAAAAATTATTGGTGTTGACTGTAGTGGTTGTAGTTGTTGGAGTTGATAATGGCAGTAGTGGTATAAGGAGTAATTGTCGGGCTGGGCTGAAAATGAGTGGTGAATGGTGGAGGAGGTGGGGAGGTGAATTCCCGCGAGGTGGTACCCGGAGGAGGAGATGGGTGAGGTCAGAAAAGAAGAGGTGAGGGTGGTGGCTTGTTGACCGAAGGCTAGCTTGTTGTGTATGTAATTGTCATTTGTACATTGTGTGAATATTTATAGGAAAAATATCTCAGTATATAGGTTTAGGTTAGATGTGCTTGCTCCCCAAGTATGTGGGGAGTGGCAATAATTGTAATAATTGAGGGGAGAGGGGCATGAAGAGGAGTAAGAAAACTAGGAGAAGCTTTTAGAATTTTCTAGGCTATCAATAATCACATGACTTAACAAGCCATGCCATAGCTAACTATGTACTAATAAGTCATAAGCTAACCACTAATCATGGCTAACTAATTAGTTAGTCAAAATGAACCACTGTAACACCCAGTTTTCCAGAAGAGGGTAATTTTAAAATTTTATAATTATAATTATTAATTAATGATATTTATTTTATATTATAATTTTTAGTGATTTTTAATTATTTTTAAACTATTTAAATTCATGACTTGAGATTTTAGGTGTTTTGCTAGTGAACCGTATAGACTGTCTACCCTAGAGCTTAGCCATGTGATTAGGGTATTTTTGACATTTTTAGGGTTATTTGGATTTATTATAATTTATTTGAATTTATGGGAATTTTTAGAATTTATTTTGGAATTGTTTAGATGAGGGATTGACTAGTGTTGACTAGGAGACTAACCTAGTGACTGACTTAGGTTAAGACCACTTGGTTAGGTTAAGTAAACTTGGTTTGACCTAATTTAGTGAGGGTTAGGTCATTGGAACTTGTTTGGAGGGATTTGGAGTTGATTTGACTAATATGGCTTATGACTTCATAAGTCATGATTAATGACTTAGGCTTAATAGCCCATAGGCCCACACCATGAACCAAGCCTAACCCAAATCAGCCCATGGCAGCCAACCTAGGGTTTCCCACCCTATTTAATGCCTCTTCCATTTGTTCTTGCCTCCTTTATTAGTTTTTCTCTCAAGCTTTGGAAGAGGTGAGTCTCTATCTTCAAAAATCCCTAGAAAATTCATTTTACCTCCTTTTTAATCCAAACAAATTGCAATAGGTTCTAATTATTGTTTTATTGCCGTTGGAATTTGTTGTTCTCAGTTTTCTACCAATTTGAAGGAGTTTGGTGGCTTTTTGGAATCCTCATTGGAAGGGGTTTTTGTGTTGGAGAACACCATAGGTAAAATCCTAATCCACCCATTAAAATTCTAGTTTTTTTGCATGTAGACCTAGCCCTAAGTGTCCTGGTCCTATAGGTATGCCTAGACATAGGTTTCGTGTCCATTTCGTGTCCTGAATGGACACGTATCAGTGTTAGTGTTAAGGTGTTTGTTGAAATGCCCCAAAGGGCATTTCGAGTGATTTTTCAGGAAGTGTTTGAATAGAAAATTAAGTTTTTAGGTCGCTTGTGGATTTTTGATTGTTTGGACACATTTTGTGTCGTGTCGGAGTCGTACTGGACTCGTGCACATACCTGTACGCGCGTGTACAGTGATCCCCTGCTGATCGGGGTCAACACAGGACACGACACGGCACCATGTGCCATGAAACTTCGTGGGCACATGGGGGCACCACTGACATCATGTCCATGAAGTTTCATACGACCTCGATGTGTGTGCGCGAAGAAATTGTGCGTGCACTGGCCACGCACTGGCTGTGTTCTCGCCAACAGTGAGCTCTGATACGCTTCTCGTTTGCGGACACGGCGACACTAGGACCCAATTTAGGGTGTCGACCCTCTAGCCTGAGACTTCATCTACCTAGGGACACGAGCACGAGGCTCTAGGACACTTGTGTCGTGTCCTAGACTTGCACGAACACGTGCACGATGCTGTGTATTAGTGTGTGTCTGTGTTGTGCTCGATGTGGGTTTTCCCTTGGTTTGGACACTGTATCATATTGGGGTGGACACGAAACACTCCCTAAGACACAAACACTTGTTGGGTATTTATTACCAACCTATAATTTATCATTTTAACCTATTTTCATTATTTGAATGTGGAATTCCCCTTGTTGACTGATACATGTGTTCCAGCTTTTGGTTTTGATTTAAATTCCTATTCTCAACTGATTTTCGATGATTAATTACCATGTTTAAACTCACTGCATGTGCATTAGGTTGCCTTAATGTTGGGATATGGGTTGTGAATGGAAATTTGGATTCGAAATGTATTTCTAATGCTGGATTGGACTCTCATGATAGATTAGGATTTTCACTAGAGTAATGAGATTCTCATTTCATATTTTTTCCTGAGACATGGATGCATGATTTTATCATTAACTGTCATTGAACTATATGCCTAAACATGAGTTTATTTCTAGATTTTCTTAAGGTAGTGCACTGATTTTTCCTGTCCCTATATCACTGTTTTGTTATGGGTTAAATTTTAATACCTGAGATGTTTGGTTGTCTTTTTTTTCTTTTGTTTAACTGAGAGTGAACTCTTCATAAAATCAGAGATTTTAAGTTGTGAACCTTGTGTAATGTTGATTTAAAACTGAGATTTGGGGGTATTGTCTGAACTGCAAACTGATTGCCTTCCCATTTCATTTCAATATTTGTTTTCTTTTCTTCTATAAAAACTGAGATTGTGTTCCCTCCATATGAACTGAATTGGATGAGTTAATGTGATTCTCATGCCTAGTTTTGTATTTTCAGTGTTCAGATGGGGGGGGGGGGGGGGGGGGGGGGGGGGGGGAAGGTTATCTAGAACCTGAATTGGTTTCCTGTCCCTTCCTTATTTTTCTGAACATGTTTTGAATGAAGGCTATTCATTGGTATTTTTCCTGTGAACTGAGGGTTATTCTTCCTGTCACTGCACTCATTTTCAATACCTGAGATTGGTTGACTGTTTTAAGCTGAGATAGAAATGACTTAATCATTGGTTTTGTTAGAGAATGGTTTCTTCCTTTAACATTTTACTGATTGTTTCCTGTCACTGATTTTTATCTGCTTAACTGTAAACTAAAATGGGTAATTGGTTATTCCTAAGACTGAGATTAACATCCATGTTTCCTAATTTCATACTACACTCCACTGTTTTCACTCTCTCATGTTCATTCACTACACACACCTATTACACTATCACATACCACACTCCATGCTCATCACACACAGTCACACCCTAACACCATTGCCATGATCACTCTCTCACTTCACTAGTACACACACACACATGCACTTGGACATATCTTGTGTCCCCCTCTCTATATACATATGTATATTTGTATGTATTACATATAATGTTGTGTGGTTCACACATGTGGCCTATATGTGATTTTCCTACTAGTATATATGAATAGTAATATGTGTATTATTAAAAATAAGTATAGTCTTGTAGATGTGATTAAGGTTATATGATATATATATATATATATATATATATATATATATATATATATATATATATATATATATATATATTAGCCTATGGCCTATGTGAGTGTCTGTGAGTTAGTGTAGAGTCTGGTTTAGACCTGTATAGTCTTGTTAGACTTAGAATAGGCTAGTTAGACTAGTATAGACTAGTTTGACTTAGGTTTGACTTGGTTGACCTAGTTTGACTCATAGGGTTGACCAAAGTTGACCAAGAGTTGACTTTGGCCTAGATTGACCTAGAATCATGTAGAATGCATAGTAGGACTTCATTATATCATTTTAGACTTGTTGTGACTTGTGCTGTTCTGATTAGGAGCCAGACACCTCTCCTCGGACAGTACATTTACTTCAGACATTCAGATACGAGACGAGTACATTCTCTGATCATTTCATATCCTGTTTAGAATTATTTTCCTGCTTTAAATTACTTTACTTGATACTGTCACGTTGGTCACACGGATTGGTACTATATAGATCTTTTCATGAGATGTTATCCCCCTCGGGAGCATCGAATACAGCATGTTTTGTGCGTTTCACGAATCATCACGTATCTCTATGCTTCCTCTGATTCACGAATCGTCTGTGACACATGTACTCTCATGTTCACAGAGCCTCCATGAATCACCTTCACGTATCACTCATTTTATGAGCCATGTGAAGTTTCACGAACCTTAACATAACTTGAACGGATCTTTGTGTATTGATTGGGGTTGGGGGAGTAGAAATAGACATGTGAATATTATCCAAGTAGCTGTAGTCATGAATGACTCTCTTAGCTGTAGTCATGAACCTCCTATGCCATTCACATGTTTATATTTTACTCTGACTCACTAGTCACTATTAGCTCTCTACTTATAGTAGATATTTCCATTACAGTTTTCTCTCTCTGTTTACATACTGCATTTCTTCAGTATCTATATCTTACTTTACTGCATGATTATATTTTCTAACCTGCTATGAACTGTTGAGATGTACTGTACTCGCTCCTGTCCTGACTGGACCTGTTGAAAATATTACAGAGGACGAGGAGGAGGCCTGGGAGGATACCTTCTTCGGACAGCTCTAGCTGAGGACATCACCCCACTGCCTAGACTAGTTTAGTTAGGCCTTATCTTATTTTCATGTTGTCTTGAAACTGTTTAGCTAGATTTTACTTCTGTTCAGAGATGTTGAGTTGTATATTTTCTTTCTTATTCAGTAGCTGAGATATGTACTCTGGATATTTGCTGGGATATTATCTTAGACTTTTCTATCTTCAGTATTTCTTTGAGTTCTATATCATATCGTGTTTTCTTCCTCCTTAGTTGTGATTGAGTTCATTTACTGCTTAGTATTATTTTGCTAGATGTATGTTGACCTAGGACAACGTTCTACCACCGACACTGTGGCGTAGGCTGGGCGTTGTGACGTTCTCGTACCCTCACAGTGGGTGCGGGTCGTGACAACCACTAACCATCACATGGCAAAGTAATCATGACTAACTAAATGATTAGTCACCATGACTAATTAAAGTTAGCCATAATCAACTACTAACTAATTATTTAGTAATATAAATAATAAACGAAACATAATTTATTTTAAACTATTTATTTCCTTTTTCTTATAAAACTATTTATAAAATAATTAATAATTCAAAATAATTATAAAAATGAAAGGAAACTTCATAACTATTTATTCTTTTGAAAGAAAATTTTAGGAATTTTTTTATAAATTCAGAAAAAATGAATAATTTTGGTTCAAGGGTTATAGGTTGGCAGTCCTCCGGGTGCTGACCATCGAGCAAAAAATACATAAGATCCACTGGCTCCTCTATGAGATATGAACTTACAAGACAAGGAGGGTGTAACGACCGTAGTTCGTATTACGTATTTTGGTATATATACATGTATGTATCTTGATTCATGGCATGTCTCATTGCATGGTTTATTTTGGCATCTCATTGCTTGGTTCGGCTTGGTTCAGTTTTGCATATGGACCAACCCCACCTACCCACTCTCTTCCTTTATTAGCCGCCCACTCTCTCTCTCCTCATTTACTTCTTCATTATTTCTTCTTCTTCCCCACCATTACTCTCCACCTACCAGAGAGAGGGCTTAGGCAAGTGCAACTTGTTTCATGGAGGAACTCAAAATTTGTTGTTCTATTATTTTCCTCCTGAGATTCTAAGTCACTTTCGTACTTAGCATTTTCGAAGTCCATTGTTCATTTCAAGTAGATCTAAGTTTTTAGCATTTTGATCTTCTTGGTTTTGATCTTCTAAAACTTGGTTGTTTCCGAAATAGAGAGTTCCATGTAGTAGGCATTCTGACTTTACGCAAGTCTGGCTTTGGAATGGCTGGATTTCATCAAGTCTTGACCGAGATGGAGCTTGCTTGAGTCCTTGAGCTTTTACGCATGCTTGTCTTGGCCTGGTAGAGAAGACGGAGTTTTATGCACACGTTCTAACGTGTTAGCGTAGTGTCTCAGCTTTTACGCCCATGTCTTACGTGACAGCGTAATCATGCAGCCTTTTACACACACGTTTTAACGTGTCTGCGTAGTGCCCCCTTTATGCACACGCAATTGCGTGCTAGCGTATTCGTTCCACGTCGAGTTCACTCGAACTCTACGCCGGTGCCCTCTCGCATGCGTAGAGTCGTGCTCGCGTAGACTTTAGCTCGAGTAGACTCTCGCGTGCATAGAGTTTCGCTCGGGTGTTTGCGCGCGTAGAATTCTACTCGCGTAGAATTCTTACGCGCGTATAATCTCGCTTGCGTAAAGCCCGGCTAGCGTAAAACCCCACCCACGTGCACCCTTGCTCGCGTAGAACTATCTCTCCCTTACTCTTGCTAGCGTAGATCCACTTTACGCTTGAGGCCCTTGGCCTAGCGTATAGGCTCACTCACGTAGAGCCTTGAGCCCTTTGTGTACCCGATTGTCTTTCTGTGCCTTGCACTTTTCATGATTTGACAAGCACGGATGGAGTGATATGACCGGATTATTAAAGGTGCATGGCATGGTGTGGAGTAAACATGACATGACAAGACAGGATATGACAAGCAAGCATGATGGGAACTATTGAAAGCTGTTGCGACGACTAGTATGACATGGCAAGAATGACATGACTATAATGAATGGCTTGGACACCGTGAGCGATTCTGTTTGTACAAATAAACCAGCATTGTCTTGCATCATGTCTAGGATAGGGATCCCCTGAATACCACGGTCGGGGGTACCTACTGAAATTGACTAAGGCTAATTGTCACTACCACATTTCTAGCTTGAGGGTATTTTGGTTATTTTTAAAATTTTGGAAATTATTTGGAATTATTTTGTATTAATTAGAATTATTGGAATTTAAGTGATTTTTAGTATAATTTAATTTAGTGCTATTCTTGACTTTGACTCATGGTGACTTAGGGGACTGTCCTAGAAGCTAACCCTAGTCATGACCACTTGGTTAGATTATGAAACCCTAGTTTAACCTAAGTTAGTGATATCCTAGTTATTAGAATTAATTTGGGGAAAATAGGATATTGATTAGGTTAGATAATGACTTGTGATTTCATAAGTCATGAATTATGGCTTAGGCCCATAGAGGCCCATAGACAACTAGTGAAACCCTAACCCTAGCCCTACACTTGCTTGACCGGCCAACCTTGGTTTCCTCACTCTATTTAATGTCTCTTCCACTTAGGGCTAGCCTCCTTTAGGAATTATCAAGTTTGAAAATAGAGGTAAACCCCATTCTTCTCCAATCCCTATCTTCTCCATTTCAACTCCTTTTTCCTTCAAATTTATTGCAATAGGTTCTAATCTCTGTGTATTTCCTGACTATGGTGAGAAATTTCAGTGGAGGAGCAATTTGGAGGAGTTTGGGTAGCAAGAGGAACACCCCTCTTTGAAGCTTTTTGGGCTTTTTCACACACCTAGGTAATTCCTAATCCTCTCCATAAAATAGTGATTTAAATGCATGAATAGGAAGCCCTAGGACTACCCTAACTAGTGGTATAGTTATTGCTAGGTTTTGTGTCCAATACGTGTCCGTATCGGACACGTATCAGTGGGCATACCTAAGTGTTTGATGAAATGCCACAATGGGCATTTCTTCCTTGTTTTCTAATTTTGTTTGAATATAAAATTAGGGTTTGGCTTTGCTTAATGATTTCTGGTTGTCTGAGGTGGTTATGGTGTCGTATCGTGTCGTATTAGACACGTGAACACGCGGGTTCAGCACACACGCACGCGAGTAGCAGTCCCCTGCTACTCGGGGGCCACAGCACACTGGACACACCACGTGGACACGAGAAACTTGACACACGGGTCGGGGCTGACACTGACACGAGGCTCCCCAAGTTTTGTGAGTCCTTGTGTCGTATCGGACACACATTCGTGTGTGCATTAGTCGCACGCTGGAATTGGGTTCAGCCGATTGGACGACTGATACGTGTGTCGTGTCATTGACACACGTATCGTGGACCCATATCAGGGTGTCAGGACCCTAAACCTAGACACACTCGACACTGGGACATAAGCTCAGGGCTTGTGTCGTGTCGTGTCACGTGCACGAGGTCGATGAACACGTGCACGAGGCTGGTTTACACTGTGTTCAGTCTTATTATTTTTTCTGTATTTAATTCCTAGTTTAAATTGTTTAATTTATGATTAAATTCCTAATTTAGGTCCTGGACATGTTTAATAATCTCTGTAGTTCGAATTTACATATTAGATTAGGTTGTTTGTCTGGAATGGGATTCGAAATTGAAGTTTTGAATGGACTGATACCATTGATACTCAATTTCCCCAAACTTAAATCCTATTCTAATCTGATTTAAATTGATGTTCAGTTATCAATTGATCCTACATGTGTATTAACCTCTGTTAGTTCGATATTACATATTAGAATAGGTTTATGATATGAGAATAGGATTTTGGCATTAAGGTTGGAATGTATAGGACTGATACATTAGCTAACATGTTTCATTCCCTTTTTAATCTATCGAATTGATTCCAATTCCTTTTCTTCAAAAACTGAGAATAGATTCTATTGAATGTTAAATTGATTCATTGTTTCCTGTAAACTAGTTCATGGGTAAACTGTTAATTCTCATTGCATTGGTTTACTAAATTCTTGTCAATTGTTTCAATATTAAACTGTCATTTTCTCCTTAAATACCTGAGTTTGAATTCCTTTCCTTTTAACTAATTTGAATGAATTTTGAATGCTAACTCTTATACCTTGGGTTAATTCACTGTCATTTAGTTTTCTTTAAAATTGAAATTGTAATCCATGTTCATTCACTGTTTGGATTATTGGTTAACTGTCCTTGTCCTTCCCATTACAACTGATTTTGATTCAATGTTAACTGTCATGAGGGATTGGGTTTGTTAGTAATTGCCATGCCATTGTTTCCTATTGACACATGATACCATGTATACTACACTGTTTTCCTATCACTACCACACTGTTTTGGAACACACTGATTTCCCAGGTCATACACTCTCATGTTTCACAACTGTCATGCCTTATCACTCTCTATACACACTTCCTATTGACACCTGCTACACACATGCTATTATATCACACCATGTACACTCTCATGTCACTTCACATACACACACACACACATATGTACACAATCACTTGCCATTTTCTATCCTCTATGCATATGTGTATATACATATGTACATGTATATATATATATATATATATATATATATATAATATATATATATATATATATATATATATATATATATATATGAGAGATACACATATAAAAAAAAATATATGAGAGATACACATATAGGTAGCCTATATATTATATTGGGTGTACTATATTATATATATATATATATATATATATATATATATATATATATATATATATATATATATATATATATATATATATATATTAAAAAAAAATAAAATATATATATATATATATTAATATGTGTATATGTGATATGTGGTTTGGCTTAGGCATGATATAGCCTATAGCGTAGGGCTCATGACCTATGGGTGTGTCTGTATGCCTAGTGAGTGTCTAGTTGGCTTGTATAGCCTAGATGTGGTGTGGGCTTGACAGAATAGACTAGTTAGACTAGTATAGACTTGTTTGACTTAGGTTTGACCTAGTTGACCTAGTTTGACTTCTAGGGTTGACCAGAGTTGACCAAGAGTTGACTTTGGTCTAGATTGTCCTAGATTCATATAGAATGCATTGAATTGCATCTTATTATCATTTTAGACTTATAGTGACTTGTACTGTTCTATAGGAGACAGACACCACTTCTCGGACAGTAGATACTCTTCAGAAACTCAGGATACAGGCGAGTACATTCTCTGATAATTTCATATCATGCATTAGGAGTATATTCCTGCTTTAGATTACTTTATATGATGCTGACACGTTAGAAACACAGATTAGTACTATATGGATCTTGTCGTGCGATGTTATCCCCTTAGCGGATACATCGGGTATTTCGTGTTTGTGTAGTTTATCATGAGCATCGTATACTCCTTGTGTTCGTGCTTTTCGTGTGCAAATCGTGTGAAATCGTGTATACTCATGTGCTCACATGATCTTCGTGTGCGACTATACTTCGTGTGCAATAACATAACTTGGCTAGATCCTTGTGTATTGATTGGGGCGGGGGAGTAGAAGTGGTTATGTAATCAATCCAGTAGATTACTCGTGTACAACCTCTGTAGATTAATCATGTACAACATCGTGCCGTTTACATAACCGTCTTGTGCTCTAAATCACTAGTCACTGATAGTTCTCTATATATTGTATCTATTTATTTACAGTCTTCCTTTTTCATCATGTTATTTTTTTAGTTTCTTGTATTTTACTCTCTAGCATGATTATATTTCCTGATCTGCTATAATTTGTTGAGATGTACTGTGCTCGTTCCTGTCCTGACTGGACCTGTTAAAATATTACAGAGGACGAGGCTGAGGCGTTCTGCCCTACGTACTACGGTACGACCCTAGAAGATTGCTGTGACATGGACCAGCAGCATAACCCACTAGCAGTTGATGACACTCCCCTAGATTAGGATGTCTTTATCTTTTCTGGATTACTGTATATTGATTCTGAGATGATTGGGATATGTACTTATTTAGACACTTAGACTTCTGGATTGTATCTCTGTGTTTTCATTCTGGTTATCTATCTATCTATCTATCTATCTTTATCATGCTCTACCTTAGTTGTGATTGAGACTGTATCTGCTATGTCACATCCATTCGGAGAGTATATACTGTACAAGTACCTTTATATTGTTAGATGTTGACCTAGGACAACGTTCTACCACCGACACTGCAGTGTAGGCTGGACGTACCCACGTCTCGTGCCCTTACTGTAGGGTGCGGGTCGTGACACGTTTTTAGTGGTGGCCCATGCAGGTCTAGTTTAGAAATGTAGTGGTATTCAACTAGAATATCGCTGCAGCCTGCAGTAGAAATTAGTATATTTTTGAAAGGTACTCAATCACACTAGAAAAACTCCTTATCAGATTCCGTATATCTATTTTTGATGCTTATTGTCTTCCTTAGAATTTTAAACTGTCCTCCTTTATATTTCAACTCATTCTCAGTAATTGTTTCTTGTTTGATCTGTGTCTCCAGGATGGTTGAGACGAGATCGTATCGCCCCGGACCGGAAGATACTGGAGAGGGGTCTAGCACCTCTCGACCTCAGCAGCAGCCACCTCCGGGTGCCACAGGGCCAGTGCAGCCCTCAGGAGTCGGTGTCTCTGCAGCTTTTGGAGGAGCACCTCCACCAGCCAGGAGGCCGAGCATTGTGATTCCTGAGATCCTTCCACCGTAGCAGCCTCCGCCTGCGGGGATGGTAGATGCTGCACATATCTTCTCCTTCGTGGAGAGGATTCTGGAGTCCCACCAGCAGCAGCAGTAGAGGCAGACTGCCGATTTCTGTCAGGGGATTGACGAGGCACACCAGCTAGTTCGCACTACGGTTGAGATGGTGACTGCTCAGGGGGTGCAGCAGCAGCCCCGTAGGAGGAAGAAGGACATACAGGACTTTCCGAAGATACATCCTCGAGAGTTTCCTGGGCATAGAGGGCATCCATTATGCCGACGACTAGATCGAGTATATCGAGGAGATATTCCGACTGGCGGAGATACCAGATCGACTCCGGATCGAGGCGGCGGACAGTCAGATACAGGAATTAGCCCGTGCGTAGTATCAGACAGATCCCAGGATGGGAGTTGAGGGCCAGACTTGGGCCCAGTTCAAGGAGCTGTTTAAGGAGCAGTTCTTTCCTGATGTGGCCTTGGAGGTATCGAGGTACAGTTTTAGGGTATGGTTCAGGGGAACCAGATGATAGCTGAGCATGTTGGAGAGTTTTGTAGATTAGCCCGATTCATAGATGACTTGACTGAGACGACGAAGGCGAGGAAGTTTCGCCGAGGCTTGATTAGAGTGGTTCGGTCGCTGACTAAGAGCGACCGGAACGCTACCTTTGCTGAGATATTTTCGGGGGCTATGGCGGCGGAAGACGACCTAGGGTTGAAGTAGAAGAGGGGTCGTGACTTCCAGGGTGGTTGCAGCAGTCAGGGCCAGGCCAAGAGGCCTTACTTCCAGCATCAGCAGCCACAGAGGCCAGTTCAGTAGTATCAGCATCAGGGCCGGGCACCTTTTCAGCAGGTGCAACATCAGCAGCAGAGAGGGCAGCAGGCACTCAGGCAGCAGGCTATCAGTTGTACTTTCTGTAAGAAGCCTGGGCACAAGTGGGAGGAGTGCAGAAAGAGACTTGGTAGGTGCTTGATGTGTGGTTCGGCGGATCATCAGATGCGGGACTATCCAGTTGCGACGATGCGTCCAGTACTAAGAGGAGTTGGGGCAACCAAGGCTCCAGTAGGTCAGTTAAAGGGGCCACTGCAGACACAGCAGTAGAGGTTCCACCAGCACCAGCAACAGGCACGGGGTGGACAGCAGGGGCGAGCTTTCGCCATGGCGGTCGAGGATGCAGAGACCGTAGGGGAGTTGATAGCAGGTTCGGTTCTTCTCGACTCCATTCCAGCTTTTGCACTCTTTGATTCCGGGGCTTCCCATAGCTTTGTGTCAGTATCTTATGCTATTAGACACAGTCTGGTATCTGAACCATTGCCTAGGACCTGCAAGATCATGACCGGGGGTGGGGTCATCATCGTGAGTGATGTTTACAGAGGGTGGAGCGTTATGTTGAGAGGCCGAGAGTTGGGGGTGAGTTTGCTCGTCATGCCACTATCGAACTACGATATTGTATTAGGTATGGACTGGTTGAGTAGACATCACGCCCGCATTTATTGCCGAGGGGGTAGAGTTTTGTTTGGAGCGCCAGGAGAGCCAGAGTTCGAGTACACCCGGCGGCATGCAGAGCAGGACGTCGGAGTCTTCTGTGGAGCTTCAGTTGAGGAGCAAGTGGCTCCGCATCCCTTGATCGCAGAGTTTATGGACGTATTTCCAGAGGAGTTACTAGGGCTTCTACCGGACAGGGATGTAGAGTTCTCGATAGACTTGGTTTCCGGTGCGAAACCGATTTTTCAGCATGTTTATCGAGTGAACAACAGTGAGTTGGTAGAACTGAAGAAGCAGGTGGATGAGCTGCAGGACAAGGGCTTCATCCGATCGAGTTCTTCACCTTGGGATGCACATGTACTCTTCGTACCCAAGAAGGATGGGTCGGTACGGATGTGTATCAACTACAGGGCATTCAACAACCTGACGATCAAGAACAGATACCCACTGCCGCGGATCGATGATCTCTCTGATCAGTTGAGCGGAGCTCGGGTGTTCTTCAAGACTGATTTAAGGTTAGTTTATCACCAGGTGAAGGTGAAGGGGGAGGATATTTCCAAGACCGCTTTCAGGACGCGGTACGGGCAGTTTGAGTTTTTGCTTATGCCGTTTGGGCTGACCACTTCACCAACAGTGTTTATGAACTTAATGAACAAGGTGTTCCACCAATACTTGGACAAGTTCGTGGTGGTATTCATTGATGATATCCTGGTGTATTCCAAGACAGAGGAGGAGCATAAGGAGCACTTGAGAGTGGTTCTGGAGACACTCAAGAGGGAGAGGTTGTATGGCAAGCTCTCGAAGTACGAGTTCTTCCTAAACAGAGTTGACTTCTTGGGTCATGTGGTGACTGGAGATGGTATCTCAGTAGACCCGAAGAAGATCACAACAGTTGAGGCTTGCGCAGCATCGACTTCAGTGGCAGAGATCGGGAGTTTCTTGGAGCTGGCAGGATATTACAGGAGATTTGTGCAGGATTTCTCCCGGGTTGCAGAGCCGTTGACTCGGTTGTCCCGGAAGGATGCTGAGTATGTTTGGTCAGAGGAGTGTCAAACAACTTTTGATGAGTTGAAGAAGCGGCTTACGACAGCTCTGATTCTGACATTGCCTTCAGGTTCAGGAGGATTCACTATCTATAGTGATGCTTCAGGGGAGGGGCTGGGTTGTATCTTACAGCAGCATGGAAAGGTGATTGCCTACGCTTCTAGGCAGTTACGTCCCCATAAGAAGAACTACCATACCCATGACCTGGAGTTAGTAGCAGTGATTTTTGCTATGAAATTGTAGAAGCACTACCTGTATAGAGAGAGGGTGGAGATTTTCACAGATCACAAGAGCTTGAAGTATGTGTTTACACAGAAAGAGCTCAACATGAGGCAGCACAGATGGTTAGAGTTGATGAAGGACTTTGACATCCTACTTCAGTATCACCCAGGGAAGGCCAACGTGGTTGCCGATGCCTTGAGTAGGTATCCGACAACCATGTGTTTGACTATAGATCGGCTCTTGCTTGCAGATTTGGAGAGCCTTGGGATTGAGGTGATCGTGCCCGGAGTGCAGATGCAGTTGTGGGACCTTCAGATATAGTCGGACTTGATGGAGAGGATCAAGACGACGCAGTTCGAGGATGTGGCTCTACAGAGTATTCGAGAGCAGGTTCGTACAGGGTTGGTGGATGACGAGTTTTCTCTTGCAGAGGATGGTACCTTGAGGTACGGTTCCAGGTTATGTGTGCCTAGTGGAGAGCTCAGAGAACAGATCATGCAGGAGGCTCACAGATCGCAGTACTCTATATATTCTGGTGCCAACAAGATGTACAGGGATCTGCGAGAGCATGTCTGGTGGTACGGAATGAAGCGGGAGGTAGCCCACTTCGTAGCTAGATGCTTGGTCTGTCAACAGGTCAAGGCAGAGAGGTAGAGGCCCGGAGGATTATTGTAGCCGTTGCCCATTCCAGAGTAGAAGTGGGAGAATATCACCATGGTTTCGTATCTGGGTTGCCGCATACACCAGGAGGGAAAGACGCAATTTGGGTCATCGTTGACAGGTTGACCAAATCGGCCCACTTCTTGCCATTCAAGGTGGGTACGTCTACAGAGAGGCTTGCGAAGATGTACATACGGCAGATAGTCAGGATTCACGGAGTTCCCGTCAGCATTATCTCAATCGGGATAGTCGCTTTACTTCCCATTTTGGAGGAGTTTGCAGACTAGTTTGGGCACTCAGCTCAAGTTCAGTACTGCATACCACCCCCAGACGGACGGACAATCAGAGAGGACTATTCAGACGCTTGAGGACATGCTGCGGACGTGCATCCTGGATTTTGGAGGTTCCTGGAAGGATCATCTATATTTGGTGGAGTTTGCTTACAACAACAGTTATCAGGCCAGCATTGAGATGTCACATTTTGAGGCTCTGTACGGACGTAGGTGTCGTACACCCTTATCTTGGAATGATGTTGGAGAGCGAGCTTTACTGGGACCAGAGATGGTTGTTGACGCAGCCGAGAAGGCGAAGCTCATCAGGGACAGACTTCACGTGGCGCAGGACAGACATCGGCACTGGACCGATAGCCACCGGAGGCCGTTGGAGTTTGAGGTACAGATTTAGAGATAGGATTAGAAGTAGGTTGTATTTTATTTTGTTTGATTGATCGTGTTTGATTTTTTAGTAACTTGAGACCTTGCTTGTGATTAGGTTAGAGACATGGTTTTTCTGCGGATATCTTCGACTTGTTGTACAATACGTTTTGGTGGAGGTGGGAAGCTTAGCCCGTGCTTCATCGGACCTTTCGTGATCTGCGGAAGGGTCGGTGATGTGCTTACAGGCTAGACTTACCACCTGTACTAGTGGGTGTCCACAACATATTCCACGTATCACAGTTGAGACGGTACGTGGCTGACCCTAGCCATGTGCTTGATCATTCGGAGATTGATGTTGGACCTACTCTCAGTTATCCAGAGCAGCCTGTGGAGATTCTGGATCGCCGAAAGAAGGTGCTGAGAAACCATGTTATACCCTTGGTTCGCGTCGCATAGAGGCATTATTTTCAAGGAGAGTCAATCTGAGAGCGGGAGGATGAGATGCACGAGCGATACACATATCTGTTTGCACTGTGAGGTATGATTATCTATCCTTCTCATCTGTTAGTTTTGCCTTTAATTTCGAGGACAAAATTATTTTAGGGGGGTAGATTTGTCACTACCATATTTCTAGCTTGAGGGTATTTTGGTCATTTTAAAATTTTGAAAATTATTTGGAATTATTTTGTATTAATTAGAATTATTGGAATTTAAGTAATTTTTAGTATAATTTAATTTAGTGCTATTCTTGACTTTGACTCATGGTGACTTAGGGGACTGTCCTAGAAGCTAACCCTAGTCATGACCACTTGGTTAGATTATGAAACCCTAGTTTAACCTAAGTTAGTGATATCCTAGTTATTAGAATTAATTTGGGGAAAATAGGATATTGATTAGGTTAGATAATGACTTGTGATTTCATAAGTCATGACTTATGGCTTAGGCCCATAGAGGCCCATAGGCAACTAGTGAAACCCTAACCCTAGCCCTATACTTGATTGGCCGGCCAACCTTGGTTTCCTCACTCTATTTAATGTCTCTTCCACTTAGGGCTAGCCTCCTTTAGGAATTATCAAGTTTGAAAATAGAGGTAAACCCCATTATTCTCCAATCCCTATCTTCTCCTATTTAACTCCTTTTTCCTTCAAATTTCTTGCAATAGGTTCTAATCTCTGTGTATTTCCTAACTATGTAAGAAATTTCAGTGGAGGAGCAATTTGGAGGAGTTTGGGTAGCAAGAGGAACACCCCTCTTTGAAGCTTTTTGGGCTTTTTCACACACCTAGGTAATTCCTAATCCTCTCCATAAAATAGTAATTTAAATGCATGAATAGGAAGCCCTAGGACTACCCTAACTAGTGGTATAGTTATTGCTAGGTTTTGTGTCCAATACGTGTCCGTATCGGACATGTATCAGTGGGCATACCTAAGTGTTTGATGAAATGCCACAGTGGGCATTTCTTCCTTGTTTTCTGATTTTATTTGAATATGAAATTAGGGTTTGGCTTTGCTTAATGATTTCTGGTTGTCTGAGGTGGTTGTGGTGTCGTGTCGTATCGTATTGGATATATGAACATGCAGGGTTCAGCACACACGCACGCGAGTAGCAGTCCCCTGCTACTTGGGGGCCACAACACACTGGACACACCACGTGGACACGGGAAACTTGACACACAGGTCGGGGCTGACACTGACATGAGGCTCCCAAGTTTTGTGAGTCCTCGTGTCGTGTCGGACATGCATTCATGTGTGTATTGGTCATGCTCTGGAATCGGTTTCAGCCGATTGGATGACTGATACGTGTGTCGTGTTATTGACACACGTGTCGTGGACCCATATCAGGTGTCAGGACCCTAGACCTAGACACACTCGACACTGGGGCACAAGCTCAGGGCTTGTGTCGTGTCGTGTCACGTGCACGAGGTCGATGAACACGTGCACGAGGCTGGTTTATACTGTGTTCAGTCTTATTATTTTTCTTGTGTTTAATTCCTAGTTTAAATTATTTAATTTATGATTAAATTGCTAATTTCGGTCCTGGACATGTTTAATAATCTCTAGTAGTTTGAATTTACATATTAGATTAGGTTGTTTGTCTAGAATGGGATTCGAAATTGAAGTTTTGAATGGACTGATACCATTGATACTCAATTTCCCTAAACTTAAATCCTATTCTAATCTGATTTAAATTGATGTTCAGTTATCAATTGATCCTACATGTGTAATAACCTCTGTTAGTTCGATATTACTTATTAGAATAGGTTTATGATATGAGAATAGGATTTTGGCATTAAGGTTGGAATGTATAGGACTGATACATTAGCTAACATGTTTCTTTCCCTTTTTAATCTGTCGAATTGATTCCAATTCCTTTTCTTCAAAAACTGAGAATATATTCTATTGAATGTTAAATTGATTCATTGTTTTCTGTAAACTAGTTCATGGGTAAACTGTTAATTCTCATTGCATTGGTTTACTAAATTCTTGTCAATTG
>JANAVB010042018.1:11743831-11771331 GCA_029216955.1 Iris pallida
GAACAAGAGTACAGGAGTACAAGAGTACATGAGTACATGATATCGTGTCATGACGTGTCACAAGAAAGAGTACAAGAATTAAATGCACAAAACCGTAGAAAAGTACTGCCTTTCTCCGAAAAAGTATGGGTAGACAATAGAGCTGGATATCCTCTTGATTTAAGTACAAGTTGATTAAAGTCCAGATAATTTTAATCATTCATTGTACTTATATGTATCAACCAGAGTTAATAAAATACATTAATTGGTTTAGTTATAACCAAAATTTATTTAACTCTATCTATAATTATTAATAAAACACTCTAGATCTCCCCCCAGGAATGTAAACCTAGAATATCATTTTCTAATATAAATGATTTCAAGTAGCAATAAAATCCTAACTCATCATGAAAGTACTACTAATTATTAACCAAAATTTATGTGAAAAGGCTAATTGATATATGGCTCTCCAGTTCTCAATATTGAATCAAGACATGAATATGCAATCCCAAATTCTTTACTGAGCCAAGCATTTGATAGGAAAATTCAGCTCTAGTAACAAAATACTGATATAAAAATTTAGATTTATCCATCCAAACCCAGCTCTGCATATGTAATCTCAATCAAAGGACCTATAAGCTCAAAATGAAAAAAGAACTACTCAGTCATTCCCAAAGCCAACTCTACACCACATGAAGCAATAATACTTTCGGCTACACTCATTAGTTCAAAAGAACATGATTGTTGCTCTACTCCTTCGGCCAGCAAGACAAAATAAAATACAAAATTATCATCAACCAATTCTCAAATCCACAAATCATATACAGAACTTCTCAGGTTCCTCAAAATAATATACAAATTATCTATATTTAACTGGCAAAAATATAAATAGCTACTCAGCACCCAACCCTGCAAAATCCCAACATCGAACTCGCATGCATGCATTGAGTAGAACTGTCCTTGAACACAGCTACAGGACTGGCATATACACACCATGGTACTCGGATAGGCAACACCGATCGGACACGATGGTAGTCCGGCATGCACTCTAGACGACACAACTACAGAACTGGCACAAGCTGCACCCCACTCGACCGACCCTGACCAACATCCCGTACTTAAAACTAGAAATAAAAGCAATAATCAACAGGACAATGACATAGTACCTGGGAAAAGAAAATAGTGGAATCAGGAACACGCCCCCGTGTCGGATACGATCCTCACTCAAAAGCTTACTGCATCGAACGAGCAAGTCTAGATTATGAAGAAGATGAAATATCCGACTAATTGATACTCGACTTCCAAGAATTGCATCAATAGTTACGAAATGCTAAAATTAAACACTTACCACAATCCGATCCAATCGCTCTACTAGGATTGAATTGATTGTCGATTCCCGATCTAAAATACCCTGTTCGAATCATTCAAACACCACAGTTTGTAAAAACTCATAAAAATTCCCCCAACTTCATAGATCGAATAATAAAAGACCAAACTTACTGATCAGACGTTCGCTGAACTCAGTGAATGAGCTCCCATACTGATCTGTTCAGAAATTTCAAGATCTCACAGATCGATCAACCTCCACGAGAAGAAGGAGAAGAGTGATCAACCCCAAAATCGAAGAATAGAACGCACAAACAAAATTTTGAGATTCAAATGTAGAGCATGGATGGAAGCTTACTGTGATTGACAATCGGTCAAAGGAGAGATAGAACGTCAGGGTTCGCTCGACGGAGAGTCGCATTGCTACGCCGTAGAGACGAACGTCACAGAAACTAAAGCTTCGTCGTGGATGAACGAACATCGTCGGAGTAGTCGATCTTCGCACACAAGGCCGTACGCCGGAAGGTCGAAGTGCTGCTGGAGAAAATCTGCTGTCGGAGACGTCGACGGAGTCTCGCTCGACCGCCACCGCTGCCGGAGTCTCGCCTAGGGTTGCCGAGATCGGCCGAGAGAAAAATAGGAAGAGGGGACTGGAGAATTCAGAGGACTCAGTAAAAAAGTCTCTCTCTCTCTCTCCAGCCAAAAATTATATGGAAAGTAAAATTTTTACTTCAGTCCCTCCGCCAAAAGACAATATGCAAATGAGCCCTTCTAATTTTCACTATTTATAACCTGACCCCTCCGCTCAAATAATTTTACACAATCCCCCTCCCCTTTTCATTTATTTCAGGATTTTAGTTAAAAATTAGTTAGAAATTTTTTAAAAGGAGTAGGGACCACTAAGTTTGTTACAACAAACTTTCAAATTTGAAAATTCTGCTAAAAATTAATTCCTCCAAAATAGATCACCAAAATTTATTATTTAAAACTAACTTATTATTTGAAACTTAAATCAACAATTGATTTTAGAAATCAAATTTATTTTTCTCAAAAATGGGAAGTGGAGTTAAAGAAGTCCTGGAAGATCCTCTGAGAATACATCCATAAACTCCCTAATGATAGGATGTGGCGGTGCTAACTCCCCAACTATCGCACAACAGTTCGGCTCTAGGCTAATCTCCGGCCCTGTCCTCCTGACACTGAATGGTGCCGTGCCTGGGGGACTGAACAAAATACTACCCTCATGACAGTCTATAGCTGTATGAGTATAGCTAATCCAGTCCATCCCTAATATAATATATACCCGGGGAGTGGCATCACGAAGAATCGTCCCCCGAACTCTCTCCCAGCTATAGTAATAGAGCATCGATAGATAGCCACAATGGGTACCGGTCCGCCTCCCGTCATTACTCTACTCATCTCCTCGGTAGGTGTAGCTACTAAGTAGTATTTATACAAAAACTCTAATGACAGAAAGCTATACGATGCACCAGAATCAAACAAGCATAGAGCTAGAAAAGTATGCAAATAAACATGACCTGTGATGACGTGACCAAATAATCTGGCTCCGAAACCTGCTTCGGTTCTGTCTCAAGAGACAGACTATAAGCCCTCCCCTGGGGTCCCTTCTGCTGCTGCAGATGTTGCCCGAACCTCTGCTACTGTGTCGGAAGCGGCGGTCCTCTAGATGGTGGTCCGGCACCTGGTACTTTCGCTACTGGGCATTCCCGAAGCTGATGGGTGATAGACCCGCAAGCTAAGTACTGTCCCAACCTCTTTCTACAGACGAAAGCGTCATGGCCTGGCCTCTTACAGAATGAACATATAGCTCCCTTCTGCTACCGCGGTCCCGAGGCTCTAACTGACGGGGTTGGGTGATGTGGTGTGGGAGAACGGTATATCTGCTTGTGCGACGCTGGTACTCTCGGCTGGAAAGCCTGACGCTTGGAAGGTCCCTCGTGGTGTACGTAAGCCGGCCTCTTGTAAGACAGAAGACGCTCCTCTATATTTGGGCCAACTCCAGGCTCTGGTAGTAGTCGATCGTCCCTTTTGCCATTAGAAGAATGCCAATGTCTGGGACTAGACCATGGCAAAACCCACTACCAAAATAAGTCAAATCAGCGACGAAATTAGCGACATTAAAGGAAGATGTCGCCAACATTTTTTATATTAGCGACGTCCTCAAAAAGATGTCGCCAAACGACACTATTTGCGACGTCCAGCGACGTCTACCGACCGGCTTTAATTTCATAAAAGATAACGTCACAGAATAGTCGGTAAACGTTGCTATAGTTTTTACAGTAGCCACGTTTAGCGACATTTCTATTTGTCGTCGCTAAGTTTTTAATATAGGGCATCGGGTTTTCTTTTCCCTCCACTCAATCGAGCCCCAAATTTTCGAGCCCCAAATTCTCGAGCCCCAAATTTTCGAACTCCCTCTCCGATCTCCAGCCCCCATCCGCCTACAGCCCGACACCGTGACCCCCCTTCCCCTCCGCAGGCGCTCCTTCCCCTCCCCTCCGCCTACAGCCCGGCGCCGTGACCTCCCTTCCCTCCGCAGGCGCTCCTTCCCTCCCTCCGCCTACAGCCTGGCACCATGACCCCCCTTCCCCTCCGCAGGCGCTTCTTTCCCTCCCCTCCGCCTCTGCCTTCGCCTCTGGTTCTCCTCCCTCCGGTGACCCCCTCCCGATCAACCCCTTCGGTCTCGGTAAACCCTAACCCCCACTCTTGTAGTATATTGTATTAAGTGACAATGAATGAGAAGTTCGGTTCCATGTGAATTAAGTGACAGTGAATGAAGAGGGGAAGGGGGCTGTTTGGCTCTGATTATTCCTTCTCTTCTTCTAAAAATTGTTACTATTTTAAATTAATATGGTCTATCTTCCTGTGTACACTACTATTTTGAGTGTCTTGAGTAAGTAGAGGGTGCCATGTTGTGAGTGTGGTGCTCAGTGAATGAACTGTCATTTAAAGTGTACATGTGTCAAATGAGTGAATTTGTGAGTTATTCTAGTGAAAGTGAACTGTCACTTGACGTGCATATGTGTTAAATGTCTTGAGTGTCATGTGTTGAGAGTATTTTGGTGTGCCTATAGGCCATTCGTGAATGTATCTGAGTAGTGTTAATGTGTGTACAGGAGATGTTGGCAATGAGTGTGTGCATACATAGTCGATTTAGGGATGTATCAGTGAGCTACATAGATGTTAGGGTGGTGTCATAGGAGAGTGAGTTCCTGTCAATAGAGGCTTGTGTGTGTGACTCAAGAGTGAAGGGCATGAGTGAGATATGTGTCAGTGAGAAGTGATCATCTGAGATATCCTATGTTAGTGTCAGTGTCCTTATCATGTCTGTGTGTGTCCTAAGTGGCAGGTTATAGTGAGAGGGATGTGAGGTGAATAGTAAGTATATGTGTCTCACTATATATATATATATATATATATATATATATATATATATATATATATATATATATATATAAGGGTATATGAGATAGGGAGAGGGAAATCTGTCCTGGTGACAACAGGAAGTTATTGTGTGTATGTGTCTGTGTGAGTGAGTGTTGGATATTGGTAGAGAGTGTGGGCTTATGGGTTCATAGTGATGCCCTTTGTTGCTTACTGTTTTGCTTGTTTAGCTTGTGCAGTCAGTTGGATTTGATATGTAATTTCGACTAGATATACAGCCTACAACCCCCTAAGTGCACAGTGGCTCAATCCTGCTATAGGTTTCAGCCGAGCCTAGTAGATGCATGTCCTGCATCCTCACTTGAGTCACAACCTGTACCCCCTCTGTTTTGCTTACATTACTGATACCCTCGTGTATCAGAGATGCATATCCTACCCTTAGCTTAGACATTAGTCAATTCTTTACCTATGTTTCAGTTCAGTTATGTAACTAATGGATAGGCTAATGAACAATCCCTTTCTGAGTTTGGCCATTGCTAGTATCAGATGTTATGGTGACACTTGGTATCGGTGGTTAGATGTTGTTCAGTCCTAACTTGCTTTAGTAGTGTTTTGGCTCTATCCCAACTTCATTATGTTTCAATCCATTTTATATTAGGCACCCTAGATGGTAGCAGTCGACTGATACCCTAAAAACTTCAGTATCAGAGCCTTGAATGTTGGCATCAGATGGATTAACTTCACATTGTCCTTCATTCCCTGTACTATCAGACTAGATGTGGTTCTGTCCCTATGTTGATTGTATGCTTTCTAGTTATCATTTATTAAGCATTAAATTAGAAACATACATGCATATCATTCACTACCTTGACTTTCCCAGTAACTTCCTCCAATTAACTCTATCCCTCGGTTGAGCTACTATTTCAAAGCTTTGACACTTACATATCATTCACTACCTTGATGTATCTATCTTACAGAATTATGGAGCTGAATTACTATCTGCGGAATCGTACGTGGATGTACAACCGTCATCCTGATGACATGTGCGGTGTGGGATGAATTCATAGAGGGTGTACACCAGTTCCTGCATTTTCAAGGCGTTCCCTCAGTACATGGACGGTACCAAAATTAAGTGTGTGTGTGAGATGTCGCAACTTGAAATATCATCCAAAAGTGGATGTCACGTATCATTTATACTCGAAGGGTTTCACGCCGAATTACTATCAGTGGAGCGAGCACGAGAACTTGTGTCTTTAGCATCGGAGTACGAGCCTTATGTGGATGTCCACAACAATGCTCCTTACGACGATGGGTTGGTGAACATGGTTTTCGACACGGCCGGGCCTAGTTTCGATCCGGATGATCATGATGCACCTGAGGAGGCACCGAACCCCGATGTTGCACATTCATAGAGTTGCTGGAGAATGCAAGGACTCCATTATAACCTGGTTGTGAGGATCATTCATGTTGGAGGTGGTTTACAAGATTGTTGAGCATCAAGTCCGATTTTAACATGTCGCAAGATTTCTACAACCGTCTTATGAGTTGCTTATAGAAATATTACCTGGGGTGCGAAGTTGCCTAAAGACTTCTACCGGTCTAAGAGGATGGTTAGATCGCTCTGGATGGGATACAAAAAAATCGATGTCTGTCGCAACGGGTGCATGTTGTACTAAAAAGACGACAAGCATGAAGACGTCTGCAGATTTTATGATGTCGATCGCTACAAGGCATGTGGTAGAGGAAAGTCTGTCGGTGCCAGGAAGCCTACCTTTTCGATGCACTACTTGCCATTGCGCCGTGGTTGCAGCGGTTGTTTATGGTGAAGGAAACTGCAGAAAACATGAGTTGGCATAAGCGGGGACATACCGAAGGAGTGTTGGATCACCCTTCTGATGGAGAAGCATGGAAGCACTTTGATCGAGAGTATCCAGATTTTGCTTCTGATCCGCGTAATGTCAGATTGGTCTCTGCTCCGACGGTTTTACCCCATTTGGACTTTCGGGATCCCAGTATTCTGTTGGCCTGTGATCGTCACCCCGTACAATCGACCGCCTTGGATGTGCATGAAGACTCCGTATATGTTTCTCACCGTTATTATCCCAGGTCCAAACAATCCGAAAAGGAACATCGATATGTATTTACAGCCGTTGATTGATGAGTTGAATCAGCTGTGGGAAGTAGGTTCCAACACGTACGATGTATCTAGAAAACAAAATTTTCGGATACGGGCAGCACTTATGTGGACCATCAACGACTTTTCGGCCTATGGAATGTTATCTGGATGGAGCACACATGGTCGTCTTTCATGTCCGTATTATGGGACAACACTAGGCTTTCCGTTTGAAACACGGAGGCAAACCGTGCTTCTTCGATTGTCATCGACAATTCCTGCGGAAGGATCATCCATCGGAGGAACAGGAATGCTTTTCGTGCTAGCGTTGTGGAGAAGGCTAATCCCCCCCAAGGTGGCCCGGATACACGATATGGTAAGAGGTAAAAGATTTACCAAGAGCTATTGAGCAGCCTGTTACGGACTACAAGTGTGACAGATTTGGTCGCACTTATAACTGGACGAAGAGGAGTATATTCTGGGATCTTTCATATTGGAGCACCAATCTGATTAGACATAACCTTGATGTCATGCATTCGAAAAGAATGTATTTGACAACATAATAATACTGTAATGGATGTAAAGGGACGAAAGACAATCCAAAGGCTAGATTGGACTTGGAAGAAATATGTAGACGTTCTGTATTGCATTTGATAGAGGACGGGAATGGGAAGTTGAAGCAGCCTAAGGCAATTTTTTCTGGAGAATGAGGATAAAGTGAGGCTTTGTAGGTGGATTCAAGGTCTAAAATTTCCAGATGGGTATGTTTCGAACTTGAGAAGATGCGTCGACCTCAAGGAGAACAAACTGACAGGTATGAAGAGCCATGATTGTCACGTATTCATGGAGCGGTTAATTCCGATTGCATTTCAGGAATTTTTACCGCAGGCAGTTTGGGATCCATTGATGGAGCTTAGCATATTCTTCGGGGACCTTTGTTCTAAGAAATTGCTCGTTGATCGTCTAGAAAAGCAAGAGAAGGACATTGCGGTAACACTGTGCAAGCTAGAGAGGGTGTTCCCTTCTGGATTCTTCGACTCTATGGAGCATTTGCTGATTTATCTTTCCTACGAGGCACGTGTGGGTGGACCCGTCGAATATCGATGGATGTACCGTTCGAGCGACATTGAATCACCTAAAAAGAAAGGTAAAAAATAAGGCTCAGGTCGAGGGTTCTATTGTGAAGCCTATATTCTCGAAGAGATTACAAATTTTTGCTACTCCTATTTCAAACCTCATGTTGCTACGAATAGAACGAGGGCTCCGAGAAACGACGACGTATATGAAGAATTTAATGATGGAATACTGAAAGTATTCAATGCATCCGGAAAACCTTCGGAAAAAATAAAGAAGAGATATTTGAATGACGAAGTGCTAAGGGCTGCTCAGTTGTATGTATTAATCAATTGCGACGAGGATGAAGTGGAGAAGCTAGAGGGGTAAGTAACTCAGGATGATGAGTTTACGTCATCTCATATAATAGTATAATCTAATATTATTGTACTAATCGACGGTTGCTTCGTTGTTTTCAAGCACATATAATGATGAGTTGAGGCTGGTTAGACCCCTACAACAGACGAAGCATTAGAACAAAAATGAGACGTCATTTTTTTCTTGGTTGAGCGAATATGTAAGTAGCTCGGTAATTACTGGCCTCTTCTAATGCAACTGTGCAATAAATAACTTATTATCGCTTCTTTGATATTCAGGTCGATCGTCTAATTTTACCCGAGATTGATTAATTAGAACTCTTGCCAAGGGACCAATTACCTTTGTTAAAATATGGCCAAGTTACTGTGTCAATGGCTTTCGGTTCAAGTCGACAAATGCTCCGATCAGAGACAGCTTCCTGGATCTTGATTCCACGAAAAACAGTTGTTTGTGTATCAAGTCTTCGAACTACAAAGACGTCGATCCAGAAAATGATTTCTTTGGCATCTTGCGAGAGATTGTGGAGTTGTCATATAATAATGGCAGAGAACCTACAAAGATCGTGTTGTCAAGTGTGAATGGTTCGATCCGATTGAAAATCAAGGTTAGAAAATTGACAAGCATGGTCTTCTGGATATAAACTACAAGCGTAGATATCAAGGCTACGAACCGTTTGTCCTAGCAACTCAGGCTCAGCTCGTGTACTTCATAGCTTATCCGAGACGGGAGCAACGAAGTCTGACTGGTGGGCAGTATGCAAGACTTAAGCCAGAGATACTTTTGATGTGGACGAAAAGCTTACCAGGAGGACAAGCTACCTCTTGTAACCAATATTGTCGATGTGGACTCCACAGAAGTTATGCATTACACGACACATAATGTAGAAGATGTAGAATTATCCGAAGAGGAAGACGAAGCCGATGAAGGCGAAGATGAAAGTGAAGATGAGGAGGAAGAGGAAGATGAGGTCGAGGAAGACGAACAAGATGATTATTCTGAAGATGATGAGAGAGATATACTTATCTGAACTTAGATATTTCTTCTAGAATATATTATCTGGACTTAGATGTTTATTATAGAATGTATCATCATATCTTGTCTTGGTTATATCTTGTCTTTGTTGTACTTTCATATTTCTAGTCTCTATATTTGTTGTACTTTCATATTTCTAGTCTCTATTATTTGTTGTACGTACTTTCATATTTCTAGTCTCTATTATTGTTGTATTATCATATGCTGTTATCAAGTATGGCAGGTCGTTGCGGAGCGTTCCGAGGGGGACGACGAGGTCACTCTCCTCCGGTACTTCCTACAGGTACTGCTAGAGGACGGAGTTTTCCTTCGGTACCATTCTGGTACCGGCTCTGGATCCTCGTCGCCGACTACTCCTCCATATTGGACAGTAGGTGGGCCTGCTGGGACGACGTCACGTGGCATATCTCCTGGGACGAGTAGTTTCAGGCCTGTTGAGAGTGCTCGCCCATCTAGCGTTCCTACTGTTGATACGACGATGGAGACGGATAAGCAGATGGCGGAGGCTGCGGCGACGGCCGAGGCGGCGGCGCCGACGGCCGACCAGGATCATGTAGATGATGCGTGCGCACCTCCGAAGAGGAGGACGGAGATCTGGGCCGACGGTACAAAGTAGGTATTTGGTTTATAATTTTTTTCTTTCTGTTTTTATCATAAATTAACTTTTTTCATGAATATAATATGTTTGTATAGATATCGTCCCACAGAGGTACAACAGACGTCTAGGCCATGCTGAGGCATAATTATGGTGGTGCTTGGATTAACTATCGATGCTCCGGACGAGAGAAAGGCCTTCTGGTTTGCGCGCTTCAAGATTAAAATATATTTGCTTTTAACATGAATCATATAATTTTTGCATATTATATATAACTGATAAATATTTGCTTTGCACTCTTCTAGGATATGTTTTTCTATCCACCGCACCGGGCCGAGCTTATCGAGGGGATGTTTCCTGCCGTCGCTACCAAGCTGATCCGCGACTCTATCAATGATCAGAAGGATCATGATCGTGCCGGAAAGCCGATCCATGGTTGGATCACCCTGATCAGTAGAATGTGATGAAGGCTCGATTCGACGAGCCAAGGTACAAGGAGAAGTCGGAGAAGGCCAAGGCGGCTAGGCAATATGCCTCGAAGTATGCGGTGGGTCGATTTCGATGACGGAACATTTCCGTCGTCTGGTATGTCTTTCTCTTTTAGAAATATTATTTTAATGCAAACCGATAAATTATTACTAAGATAATATATTTAATTACAGGTAAGGAAGGTCGATAATGCCGACATGGTGACCGTCTTCCTGGCCACCCATCGTCGCAACGGTGACCTTATTGACGAGAGGGCCGAGCAGACTTATGTAAGTATTACAATACGTTATCTTAATTTAATACTTCGTGTCAATTTTAATATAACTTAGTAAATATGATGCAAATAAATATTCATGTAGTCAGTAATAATAAGTACATTCATTAGAAATTAGAAATAATAAGTACATTAATTAGAAATTAGTAATAATAAGTACATTAATTAGAAATTAGAAGTTAGTAATAATAACTTTCTAGGCCGAGTATCAGAGGCTGTAGGAACGGGCGGCTGCTAGGGCACTTGATGCAGGAGAGGCCGGTACTTCCTTGCAGCCCACTCAAGCTCCGTCGGACGAGCTGTGGATGGCCACCGCTGGCGGACTCCGTAGGGGTACGTACTACGGTACGGGATCCTATGGCGCCCTAGTTGCGACCCAGTCCTCTAGGGAATCTCCTGCTAGTGTGTATGGTCCACAGCCGTCCCAGGAGTCTGCCCGAGTCCACCAGATGATGGAGCCTCTCCGTGACGACCGGCTACGACGGATCGAGGAGCAGTCTCAGCACCCTACGGAGGATCCTGTACTGCTAGCACGATTGTATGCTCTCGACCGCGGCATTATGGACCTCAGGGAGACGACTAAGAGGACAGAGCGCACTGTTGGAGGGTTAGAGCGCACGGTGACGGAGCTACAGACAGGACAGGTATCATGGCCGAGAGATGAGATTGGCGCAGGAGTCGATGGTCCAGAGCAGTGATAGAATGTTATCTATCATGGATTCATACCACCAGCGACTTACAGCGTTGGAGCGTGCTGGTCCTTCGGGTGCGCCTTCATCGTCGTCGACTCCGCCGCCTCCACCACCTTTTTCTTCGACACCGACTCCACCGACGTCACTGCCTCCTGCTCCGTCGGTATCGATTTCACTTGAGGAGTATGAGTTGTTGTTATCCCTTCGTCGCGGCGGTGCCCCTCCTGCACAAGATTCCTAGTAGTCCTAGTTAGGACTGTTTCTTTGTGTTTGTTTCATTCTTTGTTTGTGACTTGAATATTTGTTGGTTGTGTAGATTTGGATGTTTGGATCCTATTCTATTTGTTGGTTGTGTGTAGACTTTAGTTATTTGGTTGTAGACTTTGTTATTTGGTGTAGAATTGGTTATTTGGATACTTGTGTTGTGTGATTGTTGTAGACTTGGTTATAGGGACTGAAACCTGTGTACAGTAAGAAATGGACATTCTGAGAACTGGACATTGTGTGATTGTTGTAGACGTGGTTATAGGACTGAAACCTGTGTACAGTGAGAAATGGACATTCTGTGATTGTTTGGATCCTATTCTACAGTGAGAAATGGTTATCTTTTTAAACTGCAGGAAGAAATGGACATTCTCTATTTTATTTTATTTTATTTTTATTTTTTGCAGATTTAGCGACATTTACTCACGTTTATCGACGTCCTCCGACGTAAGTTTGGGTCGGTAAACGTCGGTAAATATGTGATATTATCCAGGGTACCGACGTTTAGCGACGTTATTATATGTCGAAGAACGTCGGTAAACGTCGGTGTGCATCGGTAATCAACCCAGGAATTCCCAATTTACTGACGTTTAGCGACTTTGGACATGTCACTAAACCACCGACCTCGACGTAATCCGTCGGTAAAGTTACCGACGCGTAGCGACACGAGGTAATACGTCGCTAATACAACGACGACACGACGGTAGACGTCGGGAATATACCGACGTATAAATACGACCATCTACGTGATTTAGAGCATGAATTGGTTATGTAAACGGTTTGGGTTGCACATGGATAAACTAAGGAGTTGCACATGGATACCTACTGGAGATAATGATCACATAACCAACTACACTCTCCCTGCCCCCAATCAATACACAAGGATCAAGACATGATATGTTATTGCATATGGATAACAACTACTTTATACATGAAGCTCATATGGTCATGAGTGTACATAAATAATACATGAGTGTACATGGATAATATGAATACATGGAGTACATGATGGCCACGGTAAAGTACATGAACATGATATATGTGATGTATCCGAGGGGATAACATCACATGAAAAGATCCATGTAGGAACGATATAGTAAAGCGTAATACTCTAGAGGGGGTGAATAGAGTTGGCAGCGGAATAATGCTAATTAAAAAATGTTAGCAACACAATCACAGTATATAATCGCAGTTGAAATAATGTAAAGGCAGAGTTCAGAAAGCAAACGCAAAGACATCGATGTATACTGGTATCCCTCTGTTGAGGACTAATCCAGTCGGTAGAACTCTTGCTACCAGTTGAATCCACTATAGGAAAAACCGCAAATTTTCTTACGAAGTCCTTGTAACTTCTACAACGCGAGCTTTGATACGAAGAACTCGTCCAACTTCAAATGTGAAGAGGTATTCTTCAATCAAGCCTTCTGATTACAATCTCTCAGAAACTTCTATACCGTACCGCACTGGCAAATCGACTAGAGGATTGTAACTGGCTTGGGATCTGAAAATGAAAGCTCTAGAAAACTCTTTGGAATGCAGAAAGCTTTTTAGATAGAGAGAAGATTGAAAGTGAATGAGTGAATTGAAATGATCGAAATCCATCTCTATTTATAGGAATTCCAAAGGGAGAACTCTGTCAGAATTCGGGCAGAATTCGGGCAGAACTCGATGAGCAAATCTCGGTCAAATCCGCAACTGCAGGAGGACCAAGTTCCAGAGAATTCAAAAATCAAACGGCCACCAACCGAACTCTGGCCGAACTCTGGCCGAACTCTGGCCGAGTTCTGTCAGGGTTAGGTTAGGGTTTTAAAATAGATTTTGGTGATTTTTGAAAACCTTTTTGAAAACCTTTTTGTAAACATTTTGATAGGTCATTTTAAAACATTTTGAACTATTTGGGGATAGCCTATTTGCCAGTACGACTCGGTGTACAACGTATTCCTAGACTCAAATAAAGTGAAAAATTACATTGCATAGGAAGTACAGACTCAAGTAGGCAAACAGATCTTCAGTCTTGAACGGACTGAATATCCAATCTTGCTTATGTCCAAGAAGCTGAGATGTCCCAACAAGCTTCGTATATCCAGACAGAGTTTTGATCAATTATTAAAATCAGGTTGACCATATGACCAATGGGCCAACAATCTCCCCCATTTTGATAATTGACAAACTATGAATGATATAACATTAAGCTTGTTCAAAATATCAAAAAGTAGAAATTGTTCATAACCTGTATTTAACTCAAAAAAAATGTTAGATCATTTTTAATTTTCTCCCCCTTTGTCACTTAGCAAAATAATTGCACAAGAGAAGGCTCCCCCGTATTAAATGCAGAAGACTCCCCCGCAATCAATGCATAAGTAACAAATAGCGAGAAAACAAATAAAAGAAATATAGTATAAGAATTAGAGATATAGCATCACAGGCATGTAATGTTTCTACAAATTATCATCACAGGCATGTATTGCTTCAAAAATAAAAAAATCTCAGGCATGTTTTTCACAGGCAGTTTAAAATGGAGAAGCAGTATAAAGAGATAGTGCTTAAACAAAATGCTGAAATAAACTGAGATGTCATAAATGAAACATCATAAACATGTCCATGAAGATAAAAAGTACTGATAGCAAACTACAAAGTACTGATAAAAAGTAAATAATAAAAACTTAGAATGTCGGAGCATTTCCAAGTATACAATAGAATATCACTAATAATCAAATCAGATCTCATCACTATCCTCATCAATATCATCAGCAGCGTGGCCAGCATGATCGGAAGTACCAGCACCAGAAGTACCAGCGCCAGTAGGATGAGTAGGGGCGCCAGCATAGAACTCACCAACGTAATTTCGAGGTGCACGATACCAGTCATAGGCGTTACCTGGCTGGAAGTAGGCATGAACAGCCTCATCCTCACAGCGGTAACCCGAAAAAGCTGGATCTCGAGGGATGGAATCGGCTGAATAACCAGTCTGAGCGAATCGAAGATCAGCCAAGGAGTTTGCCATCGCCTGATAACGGGTGACATCGCGAAACTCATGCTCGCGAGCCATGTCCGTCATCGAGACATGCAAAGCTGATAAATGCTGATGTATGCCCTCAAAAGTCATGGCATACGGCTGATGTGGTAAAGATGGTGCAGTAGGAGAGCAGGAGGTGGAGCTGAAGCAGTCCGGCTACGATGAGAAAGCTAGAGTAACTTGGGCTCAGAGCCCTGAGTACAAGTCGATAGATCGATCTCAAATCGCTGAAAGATACGAGGAAGAATCATCGCGTAGAGAGATTTCGATCTCTAGCACGACAATGTCCCATCATCTGAATAATAGTCTTAGGGGCGGAAAAAGGAATCCCCTTGATAAGATGGTACATGGCGGACAGCTCAAGCGAAGTCACATCATCCTTGGAAGTGGATTTTGGAAGAAGAGTAGAGTAGATGATGCGATACAATTCGTAGTTAAACAAGTTCAGGTTGTTAGCCTTGAACTTTCCAGAACGTACTCTGTCAGGTGCACAGAGTTCTGTTTTGAAACTCGTGAGTGTAGTGCCTTTGGGGAAATCGAATTCCGTGATATCAACTAGCGGTTCACCTTCATTGGGAATACCAAGAATCTTCGCTAGGAGGACATCATTGAACTCAATGTCGATGCCTCCAACACGTGTGCTCACGTCAAAAGTGTTAACTACGAGATTGCAATAGAACAATCTAATGGCATTAGTAGCTATTGGGAAGCACAGTTTAACAATAAGTATAACCCTAATGCCTCAAATAAGTGACGATGATCAGGGAATACCGTCCATTTAACCGGAGCGCCGCTACATATGGATCGGGTGGAAAAGTCACCGTACCATAATAAAGCTTGATCGAGGGTTTGAAAGAAGAACCCATCGAAAGCGCCCTCGCTCTTTTGGACCGGCGAAAACAAAGAATCCGTGTGAGGATTCGAAGAGGACCCTTCCTCACTAGGAGTGGTCTTCTTCCTCTTAGACGGATTAAATCTAGGTGCCATTGAAATAAAAGCACTAATTTGAAAGGTGGAGAGAGGGAGTTATACCTCACGAAAATTGGATATGTTGTAGAGAAGAACGATCTCCGCACGATTCCAAAATTTGGAAGGATTTCACCAAGTAGATAGGAAGCAATGGGTTGGTGAATACCTAGGGTTTGGGGGTTTCGGGCGGCTGGAGCTGCTGTTTGAAAGTTTAGAAGCAATGGAAGAGAAGAAGCTCTCGGGTTCTATATATACACATACACCCTCAACCGAACTGGGGCCGAATTCGGTCAGAGCTCTGGCCGAATTCGCCTAGGGTTCTTTCAGGTTGATTTTGCTACTTCTTTTTATTGACTCGTTGCAAATATTTAATTCAAAGATTAGTTATTTTAGCCTTCAAATAACATAATTAATAATATTTTATGAATTAAATGTCATTATATAGTGACTGTCTCAGATTAGCTGTAGGAGTACTGTCCCAGCTGGCGAGGTTCACCGGGGAACTCTTAAGTACCGCTTCGCTTCAACCGTAGTTGTGGTGACAGACAGACTCTTTATTAGCTTATCTCTAACACAGTTTTTGCATAATGATATATAATCATAAAATAAAATCAATTAATATTATTGACGTCCAAAATTCTAATTCTCGACGTAAATAATTGAAACGATCTTCCGCTAGAGGTTTAGTGAAGATGTCAGCTAATTGATTTTCAGTATCTATGTACACAAGGTTTATATCTCCATTTTGATGATGATCTCTAAGAAAATGATGCTAATCTCGATATGTTTAGTACGAGAATGACATACAGGATTCTTAGTCAAATTAATGGTGCTCGTGTTATCACAGAAAATGGAAATATGTGTGAAAAATAAATCAAACTCTTCTAGGGTTTGTTTCATCCACAAAATCTGAGCGCAACAACGTCCTGCGGCGATATACTCAGCCTCTGTTGTTGATCAGGCTACAGAATTTTGCTTTTTACTAAACCAAGAGACTAGAGCCTTGCCTAAGAAATGACATGTACCGCTAGTACTTTTTCTATCAACCTTGCATCCAGCAAAATCTGCATCCGAATAACCAATAAGGTCAAAGGATTTAGTTTTGGATACCACAAGCCGACAGAAGAAGTGCCCTTAAGGTATCGGAAGATACGTTAACTGCGGTCAGATGTGATTCCTTTGGGTTAGCTTGAAAACGTGCACACAGACAAACACTAAACATAATATCTGGACGACTAGCAGTTAAATAAAGTAAACTACCGATCATACCTCGATACTTACGTGTGTCGACCGGCTTGCCTTGTTCATCAATATCAAGCTTTGTTGAAGTTGCCATCGGAGTGCCAATTGGTTTGACATTGTCCAGATCAAACTTCTTTAGAAAATCTTTTGTGTACTTGGCTTGGTTTATGAACGTCCCATTGTCAGTTGGTTTGATTTGCAGTCCGAGAAAGAATTTCAGCTCTCCCATCATGCTCATCTCAAACTCATTCTGCATACACTTAGAAAATTCTTGATACAGAGATTCATCAGTAGATCCAAATATGATATCATCTACATAGACTTGTATTAAAGAAGCTTACCATTAAAGGACTTAATAAAAAGTGTAGTGTCAACCTTGCCTTTTGAAAAATTGTTGTCAAGTAGAAAGAGTTTAGACAATCATACCAAGCACGAGGGGCTTGTTTCAAACCGTATAACGCTTTCTTTAACTTGAAAACATGATCAGGGTTTTTAAAATCTGTGAAACCTGGAGGTTGTGCTACAAAACTTCTTCTTTTATAAAACCATTTAAAATTGCACTCTTGACATCCATTTGAAATAATTTGAAATTATGAAAACATGCAAATGCACATAACATACGAATGGATTCTAATCTCGCGACTGGGGCATAAGTTTCATCGTAGTCGTACCTTCTTCCTGATTGTATCCTTGAGCTACGAGTCGAGCCTTGTTACGAGTAACTAAACCATTCTCATTAAGTTTATTTTGGAATACCCAACAGGTGCCAATGATCGGATGATCAATAGGCTTGGGAACAAGTTCCCAAACTTGATTTCGTTCAAATTGGTTTAATTCTTCTTGCATAGCATCTATCCAAAAATTATCACTACATGCTTCATCAATAGTTTTAGGTTCTAGCTGTAAAATAAATGCAACACTAGAAACAATATCTCTACTGGATGTACGAGTACTTACACCTTTGGTAATGTCACCAATTACCAAATCCTTTGGATGATCAGTCGTAAATTTTAATCTTTTCGGCAGACTCTGAAGGTAGCTGGTTCCTGGATCTTCTCTAGGGAGGATCAGCTAGTCCTGAGCTTGGTTGAGAATCAGCTGGTGTTGAGCTTGGTACAGATGGATCTTCGTCATTGTCATCGATAGTCATTTGATTCAATTCATCAAAGGTGACATTGATTGATTCTTCGATGATCATGGTTCGTTTGTTGAAGACTCTGTATCCTTTGCTCTTGGCCGCATAACCTAAAAATATACCTTCATCGGCCTTTTCATCAAACTTTCCCAAATTGTCTTTTGTATTAAGAATAAAGCATTTACAACCAAATATTCTAAAATATGAAATTGATGGAATTCTATCAAACCATAACTCAAATGGAGTCTTCTTCGATTTGGGTCGAATTAGAACTCTATTGAGAACAAAACAAGCTGTATTGACAGCTTCAGCCCAAAAATAATTGGGTAGACTAAACTGGTTTAACATTACTCTGGCCATTTCGGATAGAGTTCTGTTCTTACGTTCCACAACTCTATTTTGTTGTGGAGTCCTAGGGCAGGAGAACTCGTGTACAAAATCGTGTGTGTCACAAAATTGCTCAAACTCTGCATTCTGAATTCGTCTCCATGATCGCTTCTAATACGAGTGATTATGTAGCCTTTTTCATTCTGTACTTTCTTGCAAAAGGTGACAAATTCGGATAATGCATCATTCTTGCATGTCAAGAAGTATACCCACATGTATCTAGAGAAATCATCTACAATTATAAAAGCATAAAGCTTACTTCCGAGGCTAGCAACTCTGCTAGGACCAAATAAGTCTATCTGAAGCAATTGTAGAGGTCTAGTAGTACATACTGCATTTATTGACTTGAATGTGGATCTGGTAGCTTTGTTCTTTTCATATTGACTGCATACCGAATCCTTCTTAAATGTAATATCCGGTAAGCCGTGTACTAGCTTCTTTGTGGATAATCTTGAAATTGTATCCATGTTTGCATGACCGAGTCTCATGTGCCATAGATGACTCTCATCACTTTTGGCCATTAAGCATCTACCTGAAATGTTAGCTTCTTCCAGCAGATAGAAAACATATATTTGTCTTCCCTGATTCCTTCAAAGATAGTACTACCAGTTGAGCTATCAACTATAGTACATTTGTCTTTGCCAAAGTTGATACCATAACCATGATCAGCTAGATGACTTATGCTGAGCAGATTATTTTCAACTCGGTAACCAGACAGACATCTTTAATCACGGATAGGGAGACTTACCAACATCACGATACCAATAATATACCCTTTCAAATTATTACCGAAGGAAACATAACCTTCCTTCTTCTTCTTCGACAGTGTTGCAAATAGGGTAGCGTCACCGGTCATATGCCGTGAGCAACCGCTGTCGAGGATCCATTTGCTTCTAGCATGTGAAGGGTGTTCCACCTACAAAACAGTTTGCAGATGAAACCTTTGGTACCCATTTCTTGTAGGGTCCTAATTGTTAGCTTTAGGTATCCAAGCATAAACATTTAAATCTACAAGCTTTCTTATTCTACATGCAGATGATATAGACCAATGAGGCCACAATAATGACATTGTGCATGTCGAGTGTTGAAAGCTGAGTGGTGTGCATGGTTGGTAGGTTTGGGTTTTCTAGTATAGAAGAATGCATACCTATGATCATGTTTGGGCTTAACCTTTTGGGGTAAAGGTTTTATATGGTTTGGTCTGACAGTGTTTGGCTTGGGAATGTTCCGAATTCTCGCTAAGTGACACGTGTTAGGATAGGAAGCAGCAGGCTCAGGCTGTTTTCCTAACCTAATTTCCAACCTTTTGGAAGTGTCATATAACTTAGTATAATCAGAAGTGAGTGATTCCATTCTGATTTGTGCAGATTGAAGACTTTTCTTTTCTCTAGAAAGATCTTCTCTCAATTGGTCTATAATCTTGTCTTTCTCTTCGGATGACTGTTTAGTCTAGTGTAATAAGAGCTTTATGGAGGAAAGCTTACCAGACTCACTAACATTAGCTCTAACCTCAGTAGTAGGTCGGTAAGTCTTCCTATTTCTCCTTTGTACTTTTTGAGTACTTCTTAGCGGTCTGATATTTACTACGCAGTTTCCTGTAGTCAAGCATCAGGTCACTGAAGGCATCTTCTAATTGCTAAAAGGTGAAGTCATCATATGTTTCTACAGGTTCAGTAGGTACTGATCGATTGCCATGAAGCAGATGTTGCAGCGTCCTCTGATTGTTCATCTTCTGAGTCGCTAGCTTCACTCTCATGCCATATGCTGGTGTTGGCATATTTTCGAGACGTTGATCTTTTCAGGTTGCCTTTTTCATACTGTTGTTCTTCTTGCTCGATGATGAGTTGATGGGATAGTCCTTCTTCATATGTCCCTTCTTCTTACAGCCATGCAGACAGCATCTTCTTGATACCAGTTGGTTGTTCTCTTTGACTCTTTCATGTCTCATGAATCTTTTGAACTTCCTTGCTAGGAGAGCTTGATCTTCAGCGTCAGATCCACTGCTGTCTGAGTCATCTTCAGCAGCTTTTCTGTGCTGAGCCTTGAGGGCGATAGTCTTCTCCTTTGGAGCAGGCTCTTCAAATCTTGTAGCTCCAGTTCATGAGTGAGTAGTTTACCCATGAGTACTTCAAGTGACATTGTGGTGAGGTCGTTTCCTTCAATGATAGCTGTAGCCTTTGGAATCCAGTTCTTGGTGAGAGCTCGCAGGAGTTTGTGAATCTTTTCGTGGTTACTGTAATCTTTGCCTAAGAAGGACAAAGGGTTTACAATATCCAAGAACCTCTCGAACATTTGTGTGACTGTTTCATTTGGCTTCATTTTGAACGCCTCGTACTCTTGAGTAAGTCTGCTGACTTTTGACTCCTTGACTTGAGTCGTGCCTTCATGTGTAACTTCGAGAAGCTTCCACACACCATTTGCAGTTGTGCATGTAGATACCCTGTTAAATTCTGTTCTGTCTAAGGCACAAAAAAGAGCATTAATGGCACGTACGTCAAGACTGGCCTTTTTCTTTTCTTCCTCTGTATAACTGCTTTGGGGTTTTTCAACCAAAACTCCCTCGACATTTATACGAGGTGGCTTCTGATAGCCATCAAGAACAATAGCCCATAAGTCAAAATCAAGAGATTTCAAGAAGAAACTCATCCGTGTTTTCCAATAAGTGTAGTTAGTACCATCAAACAGTGGGGGTCTGTTTGTGGCCTGACCTTCACTTGTGAATTTCATAGTAGCCATGTGATGTGCTGTGATCTAATAAATAATGAATAAATAATAGCACTGTTACCTCGCTTTACCTGTAACACCCGCTTTGATACCAATTGTAGGAACGATATAGTAAAGCGTAATACTCTAGAGGGGGGGTAAATAGAGTTGGCAGCGTAATAATGCTAATTAAAAAATGTTAGCAACACAATCACAGTATTTAATCACAGTTGAAATAATGTAAAGGCAGAGTTCAGAAATCAAACGCAAAGACAGCGATGTATACTGGTATCCCTCTGTTGAGGACTAATCCAGTCGGTAGAACTCTTGCTACCAGTTGAATCCACTATAGGAAAAACCGCAAGTTTTCTTACGAAGTCCTTGCAACTTCTACAACGCGAGCTTTGATATGAAGAACTCGTCCAACTTCAAATGTGAAGAGGTATTCTTCAATCAAGCCTTCTGATTACAATCTCTCAGAAACTTCTATACCGTACCGCACTGGCAAATCGACTAGAGGATTGTAACTGGCTTGGGATCTGAAAATGAAAGCTCTAGAAAACTCTTTGGAATGCAGAAAGCTTTTAGATAGAGAGAAGATTGAAAGTGAATGAGTGAATTGAAATGATCGAAATCCATCTCTATTTATAGGAATTTCAAAGGGAGAACTCTGTCAGAATTCGGGCAGAATTCGGGCAGAACTCGATGAGCAAATCTCGGTCAAATCCGCAACTGCAGGAGGACCAAGTTCCAGAGAATTCAAAAATTAAACGGCCACCAACCGAACTCTGGCCGAACTTTGGCCGAGTTCTGTCAGGGATAGGTTAGGGTTTTAAAATAGATTTTTGGTGATTTTTGAAAACCTTTTTGAAACCTTTTGTAAACATTTGATAGGTTATTTTAAAATTTTAAACTATTTGGGGATAGCCTATTTGCCAGTACGACTCGATGTACAACGTATTCCTGGACTCAAATAAAGTGAAAAATTATATGCATAGGAAGTACAGACTCAAGTAGGCAAACAGATCTTCAGTCTTGAACGGAGTGAATATCCAATCTTGCTTATGTCCAAGAAGCTGAGATGTCCCAACAAGCTTCGTATATCCAGATAGAGTTTTTGATCAATTATTAAAATCAGGTTGACCATATGACCAATGGGCCAACAATCCAGAGGGTACTAATCCGTGTGAACATCGTGTCAGTATCAAGTATACTAGTCTACAACAAGAGAACATATCCAAGGAAGTATGAAAAGATCAGAAAATGTACTAGCATGGCAAACTGAACTGCTGATGATGAAGTGAAGCTAAATTGGGACAATATAAACCTAATTAAAGTATACACATGTCACAACCAAGTCTAAAATATCAAAAGAAATAGATACAATGCAAGACTACATGCTTCTAGGTCCATTTTGGTCAAAGTCAACCTCGGTCAACTCTGGTCAAACCTGGTCAACGCTGGTCAAATGGTCAAACCTGGGTCAACTAGTCCGTCTACTAATTTCTAGGCCATACACAAAATTCTAGGTCATTTGGAGTTCTTTGAGTTGAATTGGATCAAGTTTGACCCAAAGTTGACTTTTGTCAATTTGGTCAACTTGTCGGCTAATTCGACTAAGCTAGGCTCAAAATGATAAACCAAATCTGTTCTAGGGCTCCTATAGTTATATACACAACTACAATCTATTCTAAGAGAGTTATCAAGCATAAATATCTATATACATATAGGCATATATACACACATGTGTATTTACAATTCAAACCAAACCTTAATTCTGACAAATGATTGTGTGCGTGTGTGTGACCTGGAGATTACTGAAATGTGGTAAATTCTGAGATTAAAAATAGCAAACATAACCATGGTATACCACAATTTAAATAATATTTATATACATATACAAAATAAGAAAACTACATATATATAAATAATATACATATATATATATTTTTATATATATATATGTATACATATATATATATATATTTATATATATATATTATATATTATATATATATTATATATATATATATATATATATATATATATATATATATATATATATATATACATATAAAAAAATATATATATACATATATATATATTAATATATATATATATATATATATTATATAATATATATATATATATATATATATTTTGGTCTAAAATATCAAAAGAAATAGATACAATACAAGACTATATGCTTCTAGGTCCATTTTGGTCAAAGTCAACCCTCGGTCAACTCTGGTCAAACCTGGTCAACGCTGGTCAAACCTGGGTCATCTAGTGTGTCTACTAATTTCTAGATCATACACAAAATTCTAGGTCATTTGGAGTTCGTTTGAGTTGAATTGGATCAAGTTTGACCCAAAGTTGACTTTTGTCAATTTGGTCAACTTGTCGGCCAATTCAACTAAACTAGGCTCAAAATGATAAACCAAGTCTGTCCTAGGGCTCCTATAGTTATGTACACAACTACAATCTATTCTAAGAGAGTTATCAAGCATAAATATCTATATACATATAGGCATATATACACACATGTGTATTTACAATTCAAACCAAACCGTAATTCTAACAAATGATTGTGTGCGTGTGTGTGACCTGAAGATTACTGAAATGGGATAAATTCTGAGATTAAAAATAGCAAACACAACCATGGTATACCACAATTTAATATAATATTTATATACATATATACAAAATAAGAAAACTATTTATATATATATATATATATATATATATATATATATATATATATATATATATATATATATATATATATATATATATATATATATATATATATATATATATATATACATACAAATGCTCAAATGAAAGATTGCCAATGGTTTGAGATAATTTAAAGAGTCAAAAATCTGGTATTAAATCCCCCTCGACCCATTCTCAACATATAAACGTAGCAATGGGTTTCAACGGGGTTTTCTAATGCATATAGTTAAATATATATATATATACATAGCCACTAGGAAAGCATATATACTCATAAATGATGGAAAATTATGAAACAAAACCAAAAGTTGGTTCCCACAAATCCGAAACCTCATATATGTACTGAAAACTCAAATTTTATAAGTTAGATAGCTGGAAATCAAATTATCACATTCAACCCAAAAATTCATATTAAAGAAAACTTATTTTTTTACACAACGACCCAAAATGCAATATACACCAAATGAATCTGCGAAACTCGGCATACACGTTGGTCTCGACCCATGTGATGCGCTCGTATACTATTGGGTTCGAAATTTTGTCCGGGTCGTGTCCACAGAACGCGTATCGAAAATTCCCGATACCGCGTGACAACGCGTGCTTGTGCGTGCGTTCTCGTTCGATTGAGCGCCGCACACACAACAAAAAGCCCCATGCTTGTGCACGTAGCTGGGGGGGGGGGGTCCTGGGGTATGTCTAGGACATGGCCACGCCGCGACACACTGTGCCAAAGCGATGCACATAGCCCCGTACCCGTGCGTGACGTGCTGCGTGCGCGCGGCCCGCGCGCCTCGTGCTCGCGGTTCCGCCCTCGTGGCTCGCTCGTCGGGCCACGCCACGACTCGGGGTTGGTTCTTTAGGTAGTCTAAGAATTGGTCGATGTGTCCCAGGTCCTGGAACGGGTCTTCGTTGCGTCGTGTGCGCGCACGAAGTCCGTTTTGGCGACAAAAATCACGCTGAATGCACAGTGCTGCTGAGCGATGCACGTGCGATTTCTCCGCGCTCGCTCAAAGAAAAGTCATAAAATTTTACGAGCATGGGGGAATAGGTTGCCCACACATGCTCAAGAAATTTCATGCAAAAATACGACCTGTGCATCGAGAAACAACACACGGACTGCAGGGCACGCACGGCCTCGTGCACGGGATCCGTGCACGTGCGTCCGATGCCCAAAACGCCGCTGCAACGTTGTCAAAACCAAATCCTTCTTCACAAAAGTTTATCAAAATAATATTATCTAAACATCCATGAAGGAAGAATCGAAAAACTGTAACTTCCTATCCTAAGCGGTATTTCGTCGAACACGTGCCGTAAAGGACCGATACGTGTCCGATACCGCCATCAAACAAAGTCGAAATCCAACCAAATTTCGTGGACAAGTCTAGGGCATCTATACGGATGCAAAAATGAAAGAAATTCTAGATTTACTATGGTAGATTAGGGTTTACCTATTGAGTGTCAAAAACTCAATGAATGGAGTCCCTCGGTTGTCGTGTCGGCCGATTTCCCTCGAGCAAAAGCCTTCGCCTCCTCGCTAAAAATTCTCCAGCAGATCCTCCTCTCCTCGACGAGAGCAACGGAGTTCATTTGGAAGAAGAAACGTACTCCGGATGAGGAAAAAAGGAGTTTTGGAGAAGGAGATCTATTAGGGTGTCCTGGAGGCTCAAAACTTCACAAATGAATGCAAAGGGGAGGGGGTACTGCTGTTGGGCGGCCAATAATTGGTCTCCTAGGGTTAGGTTTCACTTGGTCCAACTCATTCTCAAGTAGAAATGGGCCCAAGTCAAAAAGGCTTAAAGGCTTGCATGCAAAAGACTAATAAATCAATCAAAGCCTTAAAAATAATCTAATGCCTAAAATAAATTCTAAAATAAAAATAACAATTCAAAGGCATGGTTAGGCCCTATACATGTCCACTAAGGTTAAACCAGTTGCTAGCACAACACAAGTCAACATATCTAGAAAATTACAAAAAGGCCAAAATGGCTGAAAAGACTAAAATACCCTTCTATGAAAAAGTGGATGCTACACAACCGAGTCTAGTGTCATCTACTACTATGATGCCCTCAGTCCATGAACTCCCTGGGGTTCAAAACCATGAAGTCCTTGATGTTTTCCGTTCTCTGCCGTGGCTCTATCAGTGGTAGGACCATGGTACGCTCCTCAGAACGCTCCATGCTCTGGCGGAGTAGGGTTGTCTGCTCCTGATGGGTCGTTAGGAACCCCTAAATTAGAGTGAGCAGTTGGTTCCCGTCGAAAGTGATAGAAGCCTGGGCAGGTATACTAATAGGTGGTGGTGGAAGTATCGGATCCTGCTGGGACTGTAATATGGAAGGTGGTGGAGGCATCTGGGTTGGTGGATTTATGGAGTGGGTGGTGTATGGTAGGTGGATGGAGGTAGGTGCATCAGTCAACTGGTCAACCGACTGGATAGAAAGTGTGTCATTCTCAGGTGTGGCATACTGGGATGAGCGGGTGACCATCTAATAAATAAAAGAACTTATAAGGACTCTTTTAAGTAAACAATCATAAACAACAAGAAAGTCTAATTTGTAATAACGAGCACATGATGTGATGCGTTTCCTATATTACAATCCTAGTAATCCTCTAGGTGTTTTAAATGTTATTCCTAGTGTATCTAGTTATCCTAAGTTCCTAATTGCAGGCATGCTTGGTACAATGACGTAACCAAACAATTTAGTCAGGACCTGCATGGGCCACCACTAAAAATATGTCACGATCCGCTACCCAAGTTGTTGGGCCGGGCCGAGTCATGTCCAGCCTACGCTTGAGATAAAGCGTAGTAAGCTGTTCTAAAGACAAACAATAAATGATCAAAGTGTGCTAATAGTTCTATATGTCATATTGAGTCAGAAATGTTCCAAACACAAAAGTCATCTCGTATATAAATATGTTCCGAAATACAAAGTCGAGACATAAAACTGGATACAGGACCAGTATCAAAATACATAGTCTAACGACATGACTACTTTCAAAAGTCCCGAGTAACTACACAAACTAGACGAGTTTTCCCGTAGGTATATCCTCGTAAGGTAAAGTCTGATCCTCGACGGCAACTCCATAATAGGAATCACTAGCAATCCTCCTCGGTAAGTATACCTACAACATTATCCTGTTAGGGCGGGAGCAAGTACTGATTCTAACAAACTAAATATACTAAGCATGAAATGAACTGAAGTGTAATAAACAGGAGTCATGGCATATCATGGTTTATTTGGTTTCTAGATACATTTTATCATGGCAACATATGTTTGTTTTAAAGTTTAAAACTGTAGCTTGTACGTGATCGGTCAATAGGTAAATAGGATGTACAGTGGTACATATCAAATTTTTTGAAGTCATATACGTCCACTAACGGCATCGGTGTATATCCATACGCAAACGCGGGATCAGACCTATGACAAAGTTACATATAGAATGTTACCATGTACGGTAAATATATACGGAGAAGGGGGTATGATCACGTACTCTATTAACTGTTTTTCCTTAACCCGTTTTATAACACGTGAGTGATACGAGAACAGTATAAAGCATGGTGGATACTGAGAGCAGTTTAAATCATATGGAACATGGGACATGTGATTTGCAGTTTAGGTATCGGTATTCAACATGGTTTTTACACTATTTATTGTATACAATAATAAAGTTTGTAGAGGTACTTGTCTTGTGCAAAGCAAGTATTTGTATA
>JANAVB010042018.1:11776331-11921652 GCA_029216955.1 Iris pallida
TTGAAGCTTTTAGAGTACTTGTCTTGCGTGTCTTGGAAAGAAGATGAAGTAAAGAGGGTGGAGTGGTGTTTTAGGGTTTAAGAAGTTGGGAGGGCTGGTTGATTTGAATAGGGAGAGAGAATTTGAATAGGAAAGAGAAGGTGGTGAAGAGAATGAAAGAAATAAAGAAAGTAAAGCAAATATAAATGTTTCATATAAAACCTTTAACTTAAGAACTAAGTTATTTACTAAAATATCTAAAGAAGTATGGAATGGGTAAGTTGTTTCAAGAAGAGAAAAGGATAGAAAGGGTGGCCGGCCTTAACTAAGGGGAAGGTGCGAGGTTGGAGTTGGTGAAAGTTTGATGTAATAATTACGAAAAGAAGTTTATTTGGGTTTTAACTAAACCAACTTAGCTTCTAATCTAATTTACACTAAGTAGACAACTATTCCAATAATTACTAAGCATAGTTTGTTATCCCCGGGGCTTGATCAAAGATGGAAAAACTGATGCAATCGAGATCTGAGAGTCATACAAAAACTTTGCAGTGATCAAACTCAAGATCTATGATGATACAAAAAGCCAAATAGCCAGATTACAATATGAATGAGGGAAATAGAGAAGGAAAGATCTCTCGTTCTTCCTTGCAAACATGTTGCAATTAGGACAGAACGAGTTACAATAATCTAAAGAAAGATGAGATGAAAAAAAGTTACTTGGGTGTCAAAACACCGTTGCTCAAAGCAAGATTCGCCCCACACGAATTGCTTCCAGGAACCAGCAAGTTGAAGAACTTGTGGAACACTCAAAGTCACCTCTGTTCTGACTCCTCGGATGGACTTACAATGGCGGCAACAGCTCCCTCTCTCTCTCTCTCTCTCTCTCTCTCTTTTGACTTATAAAATTCATAGTTCCTCACAAAGGAGGCCAGAAGAGAGTATATATAGAGAGAGGGTGGAAACCCTAGCCGCCTCTTCAATTATGGAAAGATTGTATTAAATCCCACAAAGATAGCAACGAAATTAATTTAAATTTTATAGAAAGATTGAATCAAATTCCACAAAGATAGCAACAAAATTAATTCAAATCCTATAAAGATAGCAACGAAATTAATTCAAATCTTATGGAAAGATTGAATCAAATCCCACAAAAAGTGGATATGAATTAATCGCATTGAATCAGTCTTTCTAAAACTGACTTGTAGTCTGTACAGTCAGCGGAGCCCTCCATGCGGTAGCAGCAGCAGCAGCCTGGCCGCATGGCCTCATGGCCGTAAGTGCAAATGGACCGCATGAGCCGCATGAGATCGCATGAGACCGCATGAGACCGCATGAGGCCGCATGTGGCCGCATATGAGCCGCATGCCGCATAAGACGACATGGCCGCATATGAGCCGCATGACTGCTGACGTGCTAAGTGCAAAGTGTGCCAACGAAATGCCACATTATGCCTCATGAGCCCATGAGTCCGAGTCCGAGCCCGAGCCCGAGCCCGAGTCCGAGTCCGAGTCGCTGAGCCCCTTTGGGGCTTAGCTCCAAATGGAATTAATCCAAGAGAATGACAAAAGCATTAATGCTTAATCCTTAGAGCCTTATTCTTACCTCCTAGTAAAATCACCACATGATTCCCTCCTTAGGGTCACCACCCCATGTGCATCTCTCAACAACACAACCAAGTATATATGTTGAGATAACTCATGGTGCATTTCCGATGTGAGACTAAACTTTTACAAGGCATATTGAGAGCAAGCTCTCTCCATGTAAAGAAAGCACCAACAATCTCCCACATATCACAATATATATATATATGTGTCCAGGGTTAAGCGTTCCCCACAGTAACTGTCCATTTTGCTTTAGGATAAATGTCGCTGACGACTTGAATCTTCCCACATGGGTTAAATAATAATGTGATACAAGAATGGACTACGCCTTGAATTCTGCACCACAATTATAATTCTTTCCACTCATAAAGTGTAGTTACGTGTGCTTCTGGCTGCACATTAAAGGCCATGTACCAGCCTGATTTCAATGTATAATTTTGGGCGTCTACAAGTTTACCCTCAAGAGACGGCTTGATATCTCTTTCCATACACTATAGGTGAGTTCTTTATCAAAGAGACATGGCATGAAGCCTTGCGCTTTCTTGCGGTGCTATGCCACTATGACATGGCCTGAAGCCGAGGCATTACCCCTACCTGGGAACCTCATCGTAGTGTCATACTACTGTAGCATGAGGTCTCAGCCTCTTTGTAGTGCCAATCTACTCAGAATGAAGCCTAAGGCTTCCTTACAGTGTTACGCCGCAACGACATGGCTTACAAGGCCGAGGCTTTACCCATACCTGGGTACCTCATCGTGGTGTCGTGCCACTGTAACATGGGGCCATCCTCCCCTTTGTAGTGCTGTCTACAAATCTTTAATTACGTCATACATCATTAGGCTACCTGCCTATTTGCGGTGCTACGCCGCTATGACTTGGCTTGCAAAGCCGAGGCATTACCCCAGACCTGGGAACCTCATGGTAGAGTCACCATACTTTAGCATAGAGTTTCACTTCTTGTAGTGCTGCTCTACCGTGCTTCCTGTAAAGTACACCAGGCATTCACTCTGCCTGAGAACTCATTAAGGCGTTTAAGCCAACCTTCCACAGGATCTATTTTTTCTGCAAAAAATACATAGTAGACAACAATGGTTATGGGTCCGTATCCCTTCCATGTTCCAGAGAACAAGTACCCACTGTTACCTGATAGTTTCCCAGTCAGTGATCCTCCTTTGAACCAAAAATTAGATGCCTAGTAGATTTCTCTTTGAACTAATAGCATAAAACTTTATAGTAGGATTACAAAGACACACTATCAGAATCCCTTCAAGCCTATTTTATAAGCTGTGTCATCGACCAACTGGCACTTGAGGCCCTTGTGAATGGATCTGCCAGGTTCTCCTGACTCCGAACATCAATCACTGCAATTACACCTCTTTTGATAAGATCGTGTACTGCCCTGTGCTTCAACCGCACAATCCTCTTCTTTCCGTTGAAGAGGTCATTTGATGCTACTGCCGCAGTCGCCTGGTTGTCATAGTATATCGGTATCGCCGGTATATGAGCCCCAACCACTGAAAGATTATACATGAGCTCTCGAAGACATTCTGCTTCATCTACTGCAGTTTCAAGTGCATAGATTTCAGATTCCATAGAGGAACGAGAAAGTATAGTCTGCTTTTTCAACTTCCACGATATAGCAGCTCCACCCAAGGAAAAGTTATATCCACCTGTGGATCTCTCGCTTTCCACCTCTGAACACCAGCTAGCATCACTGAAGCCTTCCACTACTGTCGGATACCCGTTGTAGTACAGTACGTATGTCTGAGTCTTCTTGTGATATCTCATCACCCGCTTCACAGCTTTTCAGTACTCAACCCTTGGATTGCTTGTGAACTGACTCAGCATTTCTACGGCGAAAGCTATGTCAGGCCTTGTGGCAGTGGTTGCGTACATCAAACTTCCAATAATGCTAGAATACTCCAGCTGCTTGACGCTTTCCCTCGAGTTTGGCTTCAGCTTCTGATCACACCTGTATGGCGTATCGATCCCTGGAAGATTCTTATACCCATAGCGTGTGAGCATCTTCTTAATGTAGTGAGATTGTGACAACGCTACTCCAGTGTCTGTCCGGATGATCTTTATGCCCAAGATGACATTTGCATCCCCAAGTCCTTCATACTGGACTTGGTTGAGAGAAACTTCTTTGTCTCCGTGACACAGCGTATATCCGTCCCCAGGATTAGCATGTCGTCCACGTACAGACAAACGATGACTCCTCTTCCATCAACGAACTTTGTATAAACACATTTGTCCGTCTCGCTGACTCTGTAGCCGTTTGACCTAATAACTTTGTCAAACTTCTCATGCCACATCTTGGGTGCTTGCTTCAAACCATACAATGATTTCACCAACTTGCAGACTTTGTCTTCAAGACCATTGGCGACAAATCTATCTGGCTGTTGCATATAAATCTCTTCGGTCAGCTCCCCATTCAGTAATACTGTCTTTACATCTATGTGATGTATCACCAACTTATGTATGGCTGCTAGAGCGATTGACATCCTGATGGTGGTCATCCGAGCTACTGGAGCGTACGTGTCAAAGTAGTCTATCCCCTGTTTCTGAGAAAATCCCTTGGCTACCAGCCTGGCCTTGAACTTGTCAATAGTTCCATCTGCCTTCATCTTCTTCTTGAAGATCCATTTACATCTGATGGGCTTTTCTCCTTCAGGTAGATCTACCAACACCCATGTGTTATTGGAGGTGATAGAGTCAAACTCGTCATTCACTGCTTCCTTCCAGACGATAGCATCTCTGGTCTTCATCGTCTCATCAAAGGTAAGCGGATCTGCTTCCACATGATAGGTAACAAAGTCATCTCCGAAGTCTTTAGGTCTCCTCGCTCGCTTTGCTGACGGCTCTGCGAGTTCTGGTACAAGAGTTGTTTCATCAACAACAGCTTCTTCTTGGACTACTGGCCCATATGAGATTTCAGTCTCATTTGCACCTACATCATTTTTTGAAATGTTCGAAAGAACAATGTTTTTGTCTTCTGCAAACTTGTCTTCAAAGTATTCAGCATCGCAAGATTCGATGATATGATTTGACTCAATATCAAGAAATCTCCGAGTATCACTCTTCTCGACATACCCCAAGAAGATCGCCTTCGTAGTCCTTGTCACCAGCTTCTGAATCTTCAGATCTGGGAGCTTCACATACGCCAGACACCCCCACACTCGAATGACATTCAAGTTTGATCTAACTTTGAACCAGAGTTCATGAGGAGTTACGTCTGAAGTTGCATATGGCACTCTATTCAGAATAAAAGTGGCCGTTAATGCAGCTTCTCCCTAGTAGCATTTTGGAAGACCTGCAGTAAGCAGCATTGAATTCATCATTTCTGTTAATGTTCGGTTCTTCCTCTCTGCTACTCCGTTGGATTGAGAAGAATATGGAGTAGTAGTCTCATATATGATTCCATGTTCTTTGCAGAACGATGCAAAGTCATGAGACCTGTACTCTCCACCTCGATTACTTCTCAACCTCTTGAGTTGTTGTCCAGTCTGCTGTTCAGCTTCGGCCCTGGACTCTCTGAACTTCTCGAAAGCTTCGTCTTTAGTCTTGAGCAAGTAAACGAACGCGTATTTTGAGAAGTCGTCGATGAAGGTTATGAAATACTTCATCCCAGCCTTCGTAGAAAAATGTTTGAAGTCACAGATATCGGAGTGTACTAACTCCAGAAGATCTGTGCTTCGATTGACCCGATGAAAGGGTTTCTTTATGATCTTCGTCTGAGCACATACTTCACACTTCTCCACCTTATCCCCACATTTCAAGATAAGTCCTAGACTAGACATTTTGTTAATTCTTTTACAATGAACATGTCCTAGTCTATTATGCCACAACTCAAGAGAATAATCAGAAAATACAACTGTATTAATGTCATTAAACTGTTTGACAAGCTAAATTTTAAACATTCCTTTGGTTTGATAAGCCTTTTCGAAGTATGTTCCCTTCTTGGACATCACTATCTGACCAGCATTTATGTCCATCCTCAAGCCTGCGTTGCAGAGCAGGCTCTCAGAGATCAGGTTCTTGGTAATCACCGGAACATGCTTCACACCTTGAAGCGTCAGAGTATTCCCAGAAGTGAGTTTCAGCTCCACAGTCCCGATCCCCAGAACTTCAGCTTGGGCCTGGTTTGCCATGACAACCTTCTCAGATATCGACTGGTATGTGATGAACCATTTCTTGCCAGAACAGACATGGCAAATCGCACCAGTGTCTATCCACCAGTCAGAGTCAACCCCCACAGTTGTGACCTGTGCGATCATAGCAACAATATTAGAAACCAAGGAAACCTTACTAGGCTCACCTTTCTCTGATTGTTTAGGCTTGGATCTGCATTCACTCTTGTAGTGGCCTTTCTTGCCACAATTAAAAAAAGTCACTTGGGACTTGGACTTATGTTGCTTGAATGAAGGACCCTTCACTTTTAGATTGGTGAAATCCTTCTTTTTGTGATGAGAAGCCGCCTACTTCCCTTTGCGATCTCTCGTCTGTACTAGATTGGCCTTAGCCAACTGTTTGGACAGAATGTCCATCTTCTGTTGGGAACGCATCTCGTCCTCAACATGGATCTCTTGAAGTAGATCTCCCAAGCTAATATCTAGCTTCTTTCTGAGCATCCTTGCATAGAAGGTTCTCCATCTAGCAGGAAGTTTTGAGACGATCCCTCCAACGACAAACTTGTCGGGAAGGGGCATCTCTTCGTCTTCCAGTTTCTGACGCAGCTTCAGAAATTCCTTCACCTGTGGCAACATAGACTTCTCGTCCTCAAAGAGCCATTTGTGATATTTTTCAACCACAAATATCTTACTCCTATTTTTGTCTTCTTCATACAGTTTCTCCAGAGACTCCCATATGTCTCTGGCAATTGGTTTCTTACTGTAGGATTATGCTAGGAATCCCCCATAGCATTCAGGATAAGCAACCTGCAAATGCTATTCTCCCTTCTCCACTTGGCCTGAAGTTTAGTAGCCGTAGTGATTGCGGCAGCAGAACCAGTATCTGGAACGGTAGGTTCCTCTTCAAGAAGCACGTGATCAACGTCTCTAAGTTAAAGAGTGAGATAAACCTTGCACTTCCAGACTTGATAATGCTCTCCATCAAACTTTTCTAACTTACAAAAGTCAGTATTGAGGAGTGAAGCATTAAAGTTTTCCATCGTAGCAATAAAGCTTTGAGATTGTTAGTGTCGGAGCATAATTTTTCGATGGAAAACTGAGAAAATGAAACAATTGTAAAAACAATGTTTCAAATCAACACTTCAAGAAAGGTGATTCTGAATTACGAGAATCTAAAAAGATTTTGTAATCAACAGCAATCGATCGTAGTACTTCTAAAAAGAAGATACAATTAGAATTACTGACAGCAATGAAGAAGGTGACTGACGAAAGATGGAAGATGGCCTGCTGGGGTGAATGATCACCGTTGCTCAAAGCTTTATTCGCCCTACACGAACAGCTTCCAGGAACCAGCAAGTTCGTCGGAGAACTTGGAATACTCCTGCTCTTCTGACTCCTCAGATGGACACAAACTCCCATGTAAAGGCAACGCTGGTGCGGCGCCTTTCCCCTCTCTCGAAGGCTGCTGGAATTTGCAAGCAAATTTCGATCAGAACTGTGTTAAAAAACACTTCTGAATTCTCTGTTTACTTGTGTTAAAAAATACTTCATAAACTTTCTGTGGTGGCTTCTATTACTTGTATCTCTTCAGCCTTGAGAGAGAGATGATGCCTTATATAGGTCCAGCAGCAACTGTTCGGTTGCCACAAAGTTAGGGACGTGGTAAAAACTACCCCGAACATGTAGAAATCGCCCAGAACATGTAAACGCACGTTCTGCTGCAAGTTGTGCCAACTGCGCGCACCCTGCGCTCCTTGCACTCTGCGTACTGAACCATTTGTGCCAACCTGTGCCAACTGTGCACACTGTGCCACTGTACAACCTGCGCAACCTGTGCCACTGTGCCACTGCACAACTAGTGCAGCCAGCGCACCCGGCGTAACCTGTGCGCAACCTGGCGTGCACCCTGGCGCACACCCTGGTCGTACAACCTATGCGCAACCTGTGTGCAACCTGGCGTGCAACCTGGGCGTGCACTTGGGCAGTGCAACTGGGCTTGCGCAATATGGCAGCGCAAGTGGCTCGCGCAACGAGCGCAACTAAAGCGCACTTTACGCCTAGAGACGATGCTGACGTGCTAAGTACAAAGTGCGCCAACAAAATACCACATTACGCCTCATGAGCCCATGAGGCTGAGTCCGAGTCCGAGTTGCTAAGCCCCTACGGGGCTTAGCTCCCATGAAAATAAATTTTCCAAGAGCAAAAAGCATGAATGCCTTCTATTGTTGATTTAGCCTTTTTCCCATTAGAAAAATAACCCCACATGGCACACCCATATGAACCTCCACACCACATGTACATCTCTAAACTAGCAAAGCTAATATATAGAGATACAACTCCTTTGGTCTAGCCGATGTGGGACTAAAATTCACTTTGTAAAAGACCAAAACCCAACAATCTTCCACATATCTCTATATATGAGTATAAGTGTTCTCCACAGTAACTGTCCCTCATGCATTAGGAGAGATGTCGCCGATGACTTGAACCTTCCCGTATGGTTCAAACAACAGACTATAATACAAGAATGGACTAAGCCTTGAATTCTGCATCATAGCTGAAATTCTTTCCACTCACATAATATAGTTAAATGTGCTTCTGGCTACACATTAAAGGCCCTATGCCAGCCTGATTTCAGTATATAATTTTGGGCGTCTACAAGTTTACCCTCAAGAGACGGCCTGATATCTCTTTGTCCATACACTATAGGTGAGTTCATTATAAAGAGACATGGCATGAAGCGCTTTGTGCTTCCCTTGCGGTGCTACGCCGCTATGACATGGCTTAAAGCCGAGGCCTTACCCCGTACTGGGAACCTCATCGTAGTGTCATACTATTGTAGCATGATACAACCGCCTCTTTGTAGTGCCAAACTACCCAGCATGAAGCCTTAGGCTCCTTTGCGGTGTTACGCTGCAACGACATGGCTTGCAAGGCCGAGGCTTTATCCCTAATCGGGTACCTCATCGTGGTGTCATGCCACTGTAACATGAGGAACTCCTCCTCTTTGTAGTGCTGACTACACCTTTATTTATTTTAACATACAACATTAGGCTAACTGCCTATTTGCGGTGCTACGCCGCTGTGACTTGGCCTACAAAGCCGAGGCTTTATCCTATTCCTGGGCAGCACCCCACATATAGGAACCTCATTGTGGAGTCACCCCACTGTAGCATGGAGTTTCACTCCTTGTAGTGCTGCTCTACCGTGCTTCCTGTAAAGCACACCAGGCATTCACTCTGTTTGAGAACTCATTAAGGCAATTAAGCCAACCTTCCCACATGAACCATTTTCTGCAGAAAACAATAGTAGACAACAGTGGTTATAGGTCCGTAATCTCTCCATGCCCAATAGAACATGTACCCACCATTCCTGATATTCTTTCGATTAGTGGTCCTCCCTTGAACCAAAAGCTAGATGTCTAGTAGATAAATCTTTGAACTATTAGCATAAAACTTTATGGTAGGTATACAATAATACAATATCAGAATGACTTCAAGTCCATTTTAAAAGCTGTGTCATCGACCAGCTGGCGCTTGAGGCCCTTAATGAACGTAGGTTCTCCTAACTCCGAACATCACTCACTGCAATAACACCTCTCTTGATAAGATCGTGTACTGCCCTGTGCTTCAACCACACGGTCCTCTTTTTCCCGTTGAAGAGGTCATTTGATGCCACCGCCGCAGTCGCCTGGTTGTCGCAGTATATCGGTATCGCCGGTATTTGTGCTCCAACCACTGGAAGATCATACATGAGCTCCCGAAGCCATTCTGCTTCCTCGGCTGCGGTATCAAGTGCAAAGAACTGAGATTCCATGGATGACCGCGAGAGCATAGTCTGCTTCTTCGACTTCCACGATATAGCAGCTCCACCCATTGTGAAAATGAATCCACCTGTGGACCTCTCGCTCTCCACCTCTGAGCACCAGCTGACATCACTGAAGCCTTTCACTACCGGCGGATCTCCGCTGTAGTACAATGCATATGTCTGAGTCTTGTTGAGATATCTCATAACACGTTTTACAGCTTTCCAGTATTCAGCACCTGGGTTGCTCATGAAACGACTCAGCATTCCCATGACGAAAGCTATGTCAGGCCTTGTGGCAGTAGTAGCATACATCAAACTTTCGATTACGCTTGCATACTCCAGCTGCCTGACGCTTTCCCCCTGAATTAGGCTTCATCTTCAGATCACACCTGTACGGCGTATCGATCCCTTGAAGATCCCGATACCCATAACGAGTAATTATTTTCTCAATATAATGAGACTGTGACAACGCTAGTCCAGTGTCTGTCCGGATGATCTTGATCCCTAAGATCACATCAGCTTTCCTCAAGTCCTTCATACTGAACTTGTTTGAGATGAATTTCTTTATCTCCGTGACACAACTAATATCCGTACCAAGGATAAGCATGTCGTACACGTACAGTAAAACGATCACACCTCTTCCATCAGCGAACTTCGTGTAAACACACTTGTCCGTATCGCTGACCATGTAACCATTTGACCTTATAACTTTGTCAAATTTCTCATGCCACATCTTGGGAGCCTGTTTAAGACCGTACAAAGATTTCACCAACTTGCAGACTTTGTCTTCAAGACCCATGATGACAAATCTCTCTGGCTGTTGTATGTAAATCTCTTCGGTCAGCTCGCCATTTAGGAAAACCGTTTTCACATCCATTTGATGTATCACCATCTTATGTATTGCTGCGAGAGCAATCAACAATCTGATGGTGGTCATCCGGGCTACAGGAGCATACGTGTCAAAGTAGTCAATCCTCTACTTATGAGAAAACCCCTTGGCTACCAACCTAGCCTTGAACTTGTCAATAGTTCCATCTACTTTCATCTTCTTCTTGAAGATCCATTTGCATCCGATGGGTTTCGCTCCTTCAGGAAGATCAACCAATACCCAAGTGTTATTTGAGAAGATGGAATCAATTTCATTGTCAATCGCCTCCTTCCAGAAAACTGCGTCTCTGGTCTTCATCGCCTCATCATATGTAAGCGGATCTGCTTCCACATGATAGGTGACAAAGTCACTTTCGAAGTCTTTCGGTCTTCTCTCTCACTTCGTTGACGGCTTAGCGAGATCTGGTTCAACCGTTGTTTCAACAACAACATCTTCTTGGACCACATCTTCATTGAAGACCTGCGCACCCTCATTGTTCTCCGGAACATTCGCAAGAATAATATTCTTGTGCCTTGCAAATTTGTCTTCAAAATATTCTGCGTCGCAAGATTCAATGATATGATTTGACTCAATATCAAAAAATCTCCGAACATCACTCTTCTCGGCATACCCCAAGAAGATCGTCTTAGTAGTCCTTGTCCCAAGCTTCTGAATCTTCAGATCTGGAAGCTTGACATATGCCAGACACCCCTACACTCGAATGACATTCAAGTTAGGTCTGACCTTGAACCAGAGTTCATGAGGAGTAACATCTGAAGTTTCATGAGGCACTCTATTTAGAATAAAAGTGGCCGTCAATGTAGCTTCTCCCCAGTAGCACTTAGGAAGACCCGCAGTCAACAGCATTGAGTTAATCATTTCTGTTAACGTTCTGTTCTTCCTCTCTGCTACTTCGTTTGATTGAGAAGAGTACGGATCCGTAGTCTCATTGACAATTCCATGTTCTTTGTAGAACGATACGAATTCATGAGACCTGTACTCCCTACCTCGATCACTTCTTATTCTTTTGAGTTGTTGTCCAGTCTGTCACTCAGCTTCGGCTCTGAACTCCTTGAACTTATCGAATGTTTTGTCTTTAGCCTTCAGCAAATAGACGAACGCATACTTTGAGAAGTCATCGATGAAGGTTATGAAATACTTCATCCTGGCCTTTGTAGAGAACTGTTTGAAGTCACAGATATCGGAGTGTACCAACTCCAGAAGATCTGTACTTCGATTAACCCGAGGAAAGGGTTTTCTTGTGATCTTTGTTTGAGCACAAACTTCACATTTCTCTACCTTACCCCCACACTTGGAGATAAGTCGTAGACTAGACATTCTGTTTATTCGTTTACAACGGACATGTCCTAGCCTATTTTGCCACAACTCAAGAGTATAAGAAGAAGGAGTGATTTCATTAATCACATTAATTATATTGGACTAATTTACAAGCTGAATTTTGAACATTTCTTCGGTATAAAAAACTTTCCCGAAATATGTTCCCTTGATAGACATCACCATCTAGCCAGTATTGATGTCCATTCTGAGGCCTGTATTGCAGAGTAGGCCTCTTGAGATCAGGTTCTTGGCGATAGCAGGTACGTGCTTCATGCCTTGAAGCGTCAGAGACTTCTCCGAAGTCAGCTTCAACACCACCGTTCCGATCCTGAGCACTTCAACTTGTGCCTGGTTCGCCATCATAACTACTTCAGAAGTAGGTGTGTAGGTGGTGAACCACTCCTTACTAGAGCAGACATGGCAGGAGGCTCCAGTGTCTACCCACCAGTCAGAGTCAGTCCTTACCGCATCAACCTACGCAATCATAGCAACAACATCAGTGATCATAGATACCTTACTATGCTCTCCTTTCTCTGATTGCTTGGTCTTTGCTTTGCATTCATTCTTGAAGTGGCCCTTCTTACCACACTTAAAACAAGGCACCTGAGATTTTGCCTTCTTTCGCTTGAAGGAAGTCCCCTTCACGTTCAGATTGTTAGGGTCCTTCTTCTTGCTGTGGGAAGCCGCCTGCTTTCCCCTTGGTTCCTTGGTATGAACCAGATTGGTGTTAGCCAATTGTTTGGACAGTGCGTCCACCTTCAGTTGAGCCCGCATCTAGTCATCAACATAGATTTTCTGTAAGAGATCTTCAAGGCTGATCTAAAACTTCTTCCTATGCATGTTTGCATAGAAGTTACTCCACCCAGCGGAAAGCTTTGAGACAATCCCTCCAACAACAAACTTGTCGGGGAGGGGCATTGCCTCGTCTTCCAACTTCTGTCGCAGCTTTAGAAATTCTTTTACCTGCGGCAGCATGGACTTCTCGTCCTCAAAGAGCCATTTGTGATATTTTTCAACCACAAATATCTTGCTCATATTTTTGTCTTCTTCATACAGTTTCTCCAGAGACTCCTATATGTCTCTGGCAATTGGTTTTTTACTGTAGGATTCTGTTAGGGAATCCTTCATAGTATTCAGGATAAGCAACCTGCAAATGCTATTCTCCCTTCTCCACTTAGCCTGAAGTTTAGTAGCCGCAATGATTGCGGCAGCAGACCCAGTATCTGGAACGGTAGGTTCCTCTTCAAGAAGCACGTGATCAACGTCTCTGAGTTGAAGAGTGAGATAAACATTCCTCTTCCAGACTTGATAATGCTCTCCATCAAACTTTTCTAACTTACAAAAGTCAGTATTGAGGAGTGCAGCATTAAAGTTTTCCATCGTAGCAATAAAGCTTTGAGATTGTTAGTGCCGGGGCACAATTTTTCGATAGAAAACTGAAAAAATAAAACAATTGTAAAAACAATGTTCCAAATCAACACTTCAAGGAAGGTGATTCTGAATTACGAGAATCTAAAAAGATTTTGTAATCAACAGAAATCGATCGTAATACTTCTAAAAAGAAGATACAATCGGAATTACTGGCAGCAATGAAGAAGGTGACTGGCGAAAGATGGAAGATGGCTTGCTGGGGTGAATGATCACCGTTGCTCAAAGCTTTATTCGCCCTATACGAACAGCTTCCAGGAACCAGCAAGTTCGTCGAAGAACTTGGAACACTCCTGCTCTTCTGACTCCTCGGATGGACACGAACTCGCGTGCAAAAGCAACGCTGGTGCGGCGCCTTTCCTCTTCCTCGAAGGCTGCTGGAATTCGTAAGCAAATTTCGATCAGAACTGTGTTAAAAAACACTTCTTAATTCTCTGTTTACTTGTGTTAAAAAACACTTCGTAAACTTTCTGTGGTGGCTTCTATTACTTGTATCACTTCAGCCTTGAGAGAGAGATGATGCCTTATATAGGCCCTACAGCAACTGTTCGATTGCCACAAAGTTAGGGACGTGGTAAAAACCACCCCGAACATGTAGTAACCGCCCAGAACATGCAAACGCACGCGCAAGTGGCTCGCGCAACGAGCGCAACTAAAGCGCACTATGCGCCTAGCGACGATGCTGAAGTGGTAAGTGCAAAGTGCGCCAACAAAATGCCACATTACCCCTCATGAGCCCGAGTCGCGGGCTTAGCTCCCATGGAAATAAATTTTCCAAGAGCAAAAAGCATGAATGCTTTCTATTGTTGATTTAGCCTTTTTTCCATTAGAAAAATAAACCCACATGGCACACCCATGTGCACCTCCACACCACATGTGCAACTCTAAACTAGCAAAGCTAATATATAAAGGTACAACTCCTTTGGTCTAGCCGATGTGGGACTAAAATTCACTTTGTAAAAGACCAAAACCCAACATATATATAATGCAAATGACTTCTAGCCTAGTAGTTAAGAGAGATGCATGCGGCCCGAGTGATCATGAGTTCGAATTCCAATGGAACCGATTACAGAAATAATTTACATGGTTATATATATATATATATATATATATATATATATATATATTAAAAAAAATATATATATATATATATATATATTAAAAAAAATTGAGCGCTCTATTTATGACTTTGATATCCTATCCGGAGGTCCTATTTTTTTTAATATTTTAATAGCATATATATGGTTGTTTCTAACCTTAATTTAGGTGTGTTCAGGCTAACAGGATGGAGGCACTCAAAAATCTCCTCCTCCCAAGACAGATTCGTGTACCAATAGTTAGTGGGAACGCTAAGATCTCGTTTGATTCATTGAATTATGACCTTGAAAAGAGAAGTTTGGATGTCAAAGAAAATAAACAGAAAAAAAAATTTAATAGAAAAAAAAATATAAAAAGAAAAAAAAATATGAAAAAAGTGCTTCCACCACCAATCCAGTGATTTACTTTCCCCTCTAAGAATTTACATTTTCTCCTAATTATTTTGACATTTTCAAGCACCAAAAAAAATAATTAGAATGCAATTTTTCAAAAAAAATAAAATAAATCAGTTTCCTTTTCTCGAACCAGAGAAAAACTAACTGTCGAGCCCGAGTGGCAACGTGTTGGATTGGAGGTCAAATCCAATATTTTCTTTAATTAGGATTAGATTGAACTTAAATTATGTAACAAATCTAAGGTTACACTTGTTCTATTATAATATGGACATCAAATAAAACCAGTGTAAATAGTTAAAGAATGTAACTGAACTATAAGGGAAGTTTATCAACATTCAATTGCAAGAGTAAAAAAGATAAAATAATACAAGATACACACCATATCATCACCTACAATGGTTAGAATAAGAAAAAAAAATGGTAGAAAAGTCATATGGAATATACACAACGAGTAAAATAAATCAAAGGTTTCTCAATGTACACGGTTCAAGATGTTTTGATATATTTGCTAATCTTCCAGATCTTTTGATATGTTTGGTAATCTCCAATATCTCGAATCTAGATATTAGAAGAATAGATAAGATCAGAGAGAAACAATATTTCATTAATAAATTTAAAAAAATTGTAAAAAAATCAAAGTTAAAAAAGATGAAAAACATACGACTTTGTATTGTTCATGCTTCTCGTATTTTTTGTACTCTTAGAGACATCATGCTAATGGTATGACTATTGAATATTTTAGATTTAAATTAATTTATTTGTTTTGACGCAACATTATAATACACATACTATAAACCCAAATATTTGTTAGCTTGGGGATATTGGGTATATAGTATGTGTATTATAATGCTTGATCAAAACAAATAAATTATTTTAAATCTAAATATTAAAATAGTCATACCACTAGCATGACGTCACTAAAAGAAAAAAAATACGAGAAGCATGAACAATACAAAGTAGTATGTTTTTCATCTTTTTATCTTTGAATTTTTTTTATTTATAATTTTTCAAATTTATTAATGAAATATTTTTCTTTTGGATCTTCTCTATACTTAACTTGTCGCCATCTGTGATGGACCATGCTTAAGAAAAAAACTAAATTTTGGGCGAAAAGGCCACCACTAAAAACGTGTCACGACCCGCACCCACTGTGAGGGTACGAGTACGTAACAGCGCCCAGCCTACGCCGCAGTGTCGGCGGTAGAACGCTGTTCTAAGTCTCTAACTAACCATCAACTCATGCAGTATATAATGTACTCATCATGATCAACTCCGAACGGAGGACAAGTATAAGATAAGGTGTATCTCAATCACAGTCTAAGCACGATAAGATAACACAGAATATAACTAAGAAATTGAAGACAAAAGTAAATACTGAAATAATAACAATATCTGAAAATCTCATATACATCTCAAGTCTCAATTCTATACAACAAGCTCTAAGAAAAGTAAATACAAGTCTACTAGACTAAATCCGATCACTCCTGAGTGTCGGGGCCATAGGTAGCTAAGCCATCTCCTCAGTAAAATGTAGGGCATGTGTCCTCAGGGCAATCATCTGTAAAATTTTCAACAGGTCCAGTCAGGACAGGAACGAGCACAATCTCATCTAGAAAACCCAAGTAAATGACAGAGAACTATAAAGCAGTTATAGGCAGTTGTATTGATGAAATTGGCAGTTTATATTCAGGTGATGGTAAGAAAGACAGATAAAGTGCAAGGAAAGTAAATACTAAACAAGAGAAGAATCATAGCAATGAAGACTGTAAAGAAATAGAACTAGCTGAACCAGGATAATATGATGTAAAGTCCAGACAACAATGTAGACCAGTATAACTCCAATGTAAGTCCAGTACAGGATGAATCTCATACAAGATGAATCCAGCAAGGGACGATTCCAGTCATAGTGATCAATGATTCCAGGGTGAGTCCAGCCTATACTCTAGCAGTATGTTTTAAAATACCGAGATCGACATGTAAACGGCTATGGGTAAATCCGGCACATCACACACCTGGCCGGGTGTGAGATGGCTATCATTCCAGTAGATTCCAGTAGGGGTGATTCCAGTAATGGGGTATGTCTACATGTCTTACTCTAGTATTTCCCTTCCCAACAAGTGAATCCAGAATTTCGACACAATGATTCAAGATGAGTCCAGCCAAGTACAATGAATACCAGTAAATGATTCCGGGATGATTTCAGTAATGATTCCAGTAGGTGATTCCAGTAATAGAAGCCGGAAACGATGATACCAGTAAATGAGGCCAGAATAAATGTGTGTCGTATACATGAATCCAGAAATAACAGTACGTGTTTGTAACAGAGAATCACATACAGCTAACTAGAACTGAAATACAGTAATTGACAAATAAATGAGAGAACTATCAGAGAATGTACTCGCCTGATACTCTGAAAAGAGTAATGAAATATCAGATGTCTGCACCGGAGTCACAATGTCCTAAATAAAGCAGTACAGGTTATAATATGTTTAAAATAAGATGAATGGAGTCTATGATGCAATCTACATAATTTCTAGGCCAATCTAGGTCAAGGTCAACTCTAAGTCAACCCTGGTCAACTGTCTAAGGCAAACTAGGTCCAAGTCAAACTTGGTCAACTCTGGGTCACCCCAAGTTAATACTCTAGCCAAACTAGGTCAGTCTTAGTCCAATCAAGTCTAACAAGTCTCACTAGGCCTAACCAAGCCTAATCTAGCAATCAAGTACAAGCACAAGCCAATAGGACCACACTAGTACAACCATGCCAAGTATCATACACCAATATAATATATATGTACCCTAGGCTATAGAATGATATACAAAGCTATACTAGGCATGTCATATATAGGTATTATCATCATATAGAGATATACACTCATAGGCTATATGCCATATAGACAAAATATTCATATATGTACATATAGGCCATTAACCCTTAGGCTAAAAATGATAATTAAATCATCCTAATGACGTGGTTAGGCTCTAGGTCATGCAGTCTCTCAGGTTTCACTAGCAGCACATCAAAATCACAAGTCATGACTTAAAACAGTTTTAAATAGTTTAAAAATTATTAAAAATTACCAAAAATCATAATGTGAAATAAATATCAATGAATAATAATTATAATTACAAAATTTTAAAAAAACCCTTATCTGGAAAACTGGGTGTTACAATCCTACCCACCTTATAAAAATTTCGTCCTCGAAATTAAGATGATCGCACCTCTCCTAGGTCAAACCCCCAAGCAATCAAAGTCGAAACAATACAATCCTACTGGTCGTGATTCCACAGTCTCGAACAGGGTAGCTACACTATCTAGCAATCACAAACAATATCCTGGCAGGTACTAAGGAAAAACACACATGGAAGTAGGGAGGAAGAACAAGAAGGTCAAACCTGCTAATCCATCACCTGCGACGTCAGTCTCCTCAGCTGCCATCGCAAAAGCTCCACCCCTCTGGTGCTGAGCTACAGGTGGCCTAGCCCCCTCAAAAGGAGGTGCAATGGGACAATCTATCTTCTGGTGGGCAGCTGACCCACAGAAATAGCAAACCCTCAACCTCTTCCTGCACTGCTCCCAGATGTGTCCCGGCTTCTTGCAGTAGGAACAACTGATCGCCTTCGGGTCCTGACCCCGATACTGATGCTGCACCTGCTGAACTCCCACTGGTGCCTGCGTCTGCTGAGTCTGCACATGAGGTCTCTTGGCCTGGGTTGATCTATCATAATTAATGATGTTGACAACGATAGCCCCAAAAAATTTCTTACTCAAAGCATCTTCACTGTATTTCTGAAATTCTTCATCTTATTTGAATTTTATTAACTCGACAACATTCTTCATTAAACATAATTTAGAACATAATTTGACAATTATGATACACTAGCCTTATCAAACAGCTTACCTTTCGCATATGGATTTAGTATGACTAAATTTTACATTTGTTAACACAATGAAAGATGGTATCCATTTTGATAGTGCTGCTGTAATATAAAAAAATTATAGTGTTCATCCAAAAATGTTACATAGCAAACAACTAGTAGATAATTGCCCCTAAAATGTTTCCCAGGGTAACATCAAAACTTGCATCTATCTTCCATCTACTAAGATATGCTCGACACACAAAGTGTATATAGTATACACCAAAGCTTTTAGTATCAATATCTGAATCAGTATCGGACCCTTCCTATGAGTATTGGGATCAATGGTATTGGTGGTATCGAAAGTATCGACAACGGTTTCTAATCATAACATCGAATTTTTTGGTATCGAAAAGCAAATTATGAGTAAAATTTTAAAATTTTATGGGGAAAAAGAATTTAGTCATAATTTTAAGTATTTTATGTGTTTCTAGTTTTGAAATTGAATAATAAAAAAAGAATAATGCTATTTGTCCCTCCAAATTGTACCTCCAAACCGTCCCTCCTTACGCGACAGCTGACGTGGCAAAATTTAAAATTAAAACTAAAATTAACATTACCATAAAATTAACATTAAAATTAATGTTAACATTAACATTAAAACTAATATTAAAACGTTAACATTAACAATAATATTAATATTAACATTAACATTAAAATCAACATTAAAATTAATATTATCATTAATTAATATTAATATTAGTTAATATTAATATTAATATTAATATTAATATTAATATTAATATTAATATTAATATTAATATTAATATATTAATATTAATATTAATATTAATATTAATATTAACATTAATTAATATTAACATTAAATTAACATGGACAAAATTGGGTAATTAACTTTTTAGGTTAAAATTTGCTATGTCATCGGCTATGTCAGATGACACATAATATTATTTAACTTGCCACGTCATCTGCCACATAAAGAGGAATATATTGGAGGGACAATTTGGAGGTATAAATAACATTACTCTAAAAAAAAATCACCCTTACTAATTGGTTTACCTGGGATGCATAGAGTTTCTTCATTTACATACTTTACAACGGTACTGTGCTTTTGCACCCTTGTTGAATGTTCCCTTTAGTTCCTTTTTCCAGAATTGATTGGGAAAGAGAACCACCAATGTTGGTATCAAATCATGACATGCCAAACAGTACATGTATTGGCCGTATCATATAGGCATCACCCGATACTGGCAAACTATGTAACCTCAATCAAATAAGCTTTTTAAGCTAACATTTACTTCTCTAGTTAGAGACCAATGTCTTTGGGCTAACGTTGGATCAGCCCAGGATCCCTCCGGTTTAGGTAAATATCTAATGTATTCTCTCGGTGAAGGATTATTTTTGGAGGAGAAACTATTCATTTTTTTCGATCCCCATGCCCCGTGATTAGAACTCCGTAGTTAGAACCTCGAAGGGATCTGAACAATTTGGATTTTAGTTATTATCATTTGTCTAGTAATAAATTAGAATAATGATTTTCATCCTTCTCTCCAAATCATCCCTCTTTATGTACGTGTGTGGCAGCTGACATTGACATATTTTAAAAGTTAAAATTAACATTAAATTTAATTAACATTGATTTTAGAACTAAAACTAATATTAACAGTAACATTAACATTAATATTGAACATTAATTTAAAATTTTAAACACTTGGATAACACTACAAAATACAGTAAATTGGCGACGACGTTTTAGCGACAGAATAAATCCATCGTCCGTAGCGACGGATTACCGACAACCTGGCGACGACTTCCCGACTAATCGCGTACCCATTTTTTTTTAAGGATGAACATCCGTCGCCTATCCGTCGACACGCGGTCGATAAAATAGCGACGGTATAAAAATCCGTTGGCAAGTAGTCACTCGGTAGTTACTAATTGGCGAAAAAATGTTAAAAAAATTGCGAGAAGATGTTACTAGTTGGCGGAGGAATTGACGACTACTTAGCGACGGATAATCCGTTAAACAAATGATGGGATATTAGCGACGGACATACAGTCCGTCGCTAAGTGGTTGGAAAAATTTAAAAAAAATCGCTTGAGATTAACGACTAAGTAGCGACGGACTTTATCCGTCGCTAAGTTAAAAGCCTAGCTTAAGTTGAACCGATGGGAGGAAAATTTCATTCACCCTAATTTTTTCTCTCTCCTCTCTCTCTCTTGGTCAACGCTTGCACTTATCGATGTAACTCTTTCTCTCTCTCTCTCTCTTGGGCGGCGGTGGCTGGCAGAGGGGAGCCGACGGTGGTGGGAGGGGGCGGGCAGCGGGGACTTGCTGGTCGTGGGGGGTTGGTCGCGGGGGGTACTGGCGGTGGTGGGAGGGGGTGGGCAACGGGGACTTGCTGGCCACGGGGGGTGCCGGCGGTGGTGTAGGAGGGGACGTACAGCGGGGACTTGCTGGCCGCGGGGGGCTGGCCGCAGGGAGTGCTGGCGGTCGCCGTGGGTGAAGCTGGCGGTGGTGGGGGTCGCCGCGGGAGGGAGGGTGGGGGTGCAAGGGTCACCGTGGGTGAAACTGGCGGTGGTGGGGGTTGCCGCGGGGGGTGCTGGCGGTGGTGACATGATGACGCACCCACATGTTGGATACACTGTATACGTATTTGCCCATGCATATACTCAAACACTTTATACACATAGCCCCATTTACTGTACAATGTGACACATACACATTTGCACTGATACCTGCCTTGACATATGCATATATGGGTTGTGATCTGATTTGGATTTCAGACTTATCATGTGGGGTTTTGTTAGTTGTGTGGATTGGATTTTAGTTTCCTAGATGTATCATATTTGAGTTGTATGATAGGCATTTGGGCTGTGAGATGAGTTATATGTTATGTTATAGTTAGCCTGTATGTACATGTCTTTATGTACAAATATGTTGGGCTGCCATGAGTTGTGGGCTATTGAGTTGGGCTGTATGAAATTTGTAAGTTGTGAGAGGATGAAGGGTTGTAGTGCAGATTGTATATGTGTTGGGTTCAGTTATGTTATAGACTTTGAGTTGAGTATCTCAGTTTTTACTGATATTGTATATATGTGTAGATGGGGTTGGGGCTGACATGTATATAGGATATATATATATATATATATATATATATATATATATATATATTTTTTTTTTATATAGGATATATATATATATATATATATATATATATATATATATATATATATATATATATATATATATATATATATATATATGTTAATGCATATATATAGGTAAGGTATATGAGGATAGTTAGATATGTGCCATGTTAGATAATAGTGTATGTTGCATATTGGGTATAAGTTGTGCGGGTGAAGAGATAGCCCTCGGGGGGTGATAGCTGTGGTGGGGTTGGGGTGGTGGGAGAGGGCGGGCAGGGGGGGGAGGGTTTTTTTTTTGGGGGGGGGGGGGGGGGCTGGCCGCGGGATTGCGCACTTATGTTATATTTATGCTGTTACCTATTAGTGATAATATTTATGCATTGATAAAAACATTGATCTTATGGTCCAACAAATAATCAGCTGTATTAAGCATGTATGTGTTAGGAGCTAAATATTATATTATTCTCTATTGCAAGTATTTTCTTAATATTGGAGATATCCTCTTAACTTTTGTACGTGTCACATTACATGCTATATTATACATTTCTTATATAGCAATTTTCTTTATAAACTACTAGTATCTTCTTTATTTCCATCAAGTTAATAGTTTATATTAGTTTGACCACTTAGACGTAGATGACATACTATGTTGCACAATTATGAGCACGGATATTGATACATATACGATACATATATAGGATACAAACATTTTCAAATGGATACAAAAGTAGTTACCTATGTTGCATGAGTAATGTATGTACTGTTACACCTTTATATGCCATAAACCTGAGAATAACTGAACCTATAACTTGAGGCTCTCGCCTGTACACACACCCACCCTTAACACACACACACATTTGACTAGGACACACACACCCTCTCACTCTTTCACTCTCAATGTCACACCCTTAACACACACACAAATTTGACTGAAACACACACACATACACCCCTCACCATATCACCCTTTGTCTATACACACAATGTTATCCTGATTGGGCTAGGAACTTGATCCTGACAGCGCAATGTTATCCTGTTCTCAAAAGGAGAACTATGAGGATATATATTTTTAATTAGAAATCTGTTTACTTTGTCTTACGAATCGGTATCGGTATCAGTATCGGTAATAGACTATTTCTATGAGTATCGATATTGATCGCTTAGGCGTCTAGGCAGTGTCTAGGCGGTAGGTAAGTGTTGAAAATCAAATTTAAGATATCGGTATAGAGTGAGTATCCTAGAAGGATATATATAAGATATCTTAGTAGTAGATAGGTAAGTGTTGAAAATTAAATTTACTTATGCCAAGTCTTTTGGGCCTATCAGAGTTATAGATCTTTTCGGAAATCTAGTTAATGTTGATTACCTCAAAAGGCTTGCATAAGTAAGAGTATATAGAGTGTATATCATAGGCGGATGAGTGTATAGAGTGAGCCTTCCTACTCCCCTTCTTCTCATTCGGGTCATGAGGCATCCTATTCCGCATCATATGAAATACATCTCAACCAAAGCGTGGAGAAGTGTAAAAAATATTAATATTAACCAAGGATCAGTATCGGAATCAGTATCCCCATGAATCTCATAGCTTGTTTTAACAGAGCATAATATAAAACCAAACGTAAAGCAGAGCTTCACATTCACAATATTAGAATGTGAAGCTCTGATTCACATGTTTAGTTTTATATTATGCTCTGGTAGAACAAGCCATGATATTCATGATGATACTGATTTCGATACCGATCCTTGGTTAATATTAATATTTTTACACTTCTCTACTCTTTGGTTGAGATGGATATCATATGAGAGAGTCGAATGAGAAGCAGGGAAGTAGAGGGTGGTCAGAGAGGGGGCCTTCTCTACTCCTCTATATTCTGGTTGTGAGACTCATTTCGTACTGTCAAGCTATGTCGTTAATGGCTTCAAGTTTAAGACAAGAATGCTGAGGGTCATTCCCCGTTGGAGGTTGAAGTATCCAAAGAGGTTGAAGTATCCGTAGAGGAAAACAAAATATATGAAAGCGAAGATGAGAAGGAAGAGAAAGATGAGGACGCAGAGGACGTCTAATACTGTCATTTCCATACAACAATGAATCTTCTACATTACACGTCTAATATTGCTATTTTGTTTAATCCCTAATTAATCTCCATGTTTCCATCAATCTTACCAGATGGCACCTAAGACCCGAGGACGTCGCTTGAGAGAGGCAGCTTCTGCTGCTGAGGAGGTAGTGCCTCCTCCTGCTGCTGAGTTGGTAGTAGTACCTACTGCTGAGTCAGTAGTACGACCTGCTGCTGAGTCGGTAGTGCCACCTCCTGCTGCTAAGGAGGTAGTGCCACCTCCTGCTGCTGAGGAGGTGGCACCAGAGAGCAGTTGCACCGGGAGTTCTAGTCATCCATCTCCTCTGGATATTGATCTTGCTGGCGTGGATCGTACTTATGCGCAGTGGCTGAGGAGGGAGATCTCTCTGCACCAACATAGGGGACTATATATATATATATATATATATATATATATATATATATATATATTTATATATATATATATATATATATATATATATATATATATATATATATATATACTGGTAGACTTATTTATGGGTTTTACTTGGAGTTTAAATATTTATGTTTAAGTATTGAATATTTGTGTATTTTGTGTGAACAATTTGAATGCTTGGGATTATTTGTGTGTTTTGTATGTTTATTTTGGGGTGGGCTGCGGGGGGGGGGGGGGGGGGGAGGGGGCAGGGGGTTTAGGGTCTGGCCGCGGGGGTGGCTGGTCGCGGGGGTCGGAACACACACACATACACACACATTTGACTGAAAAACACATATTTGACTGAAACACACACACATACACCCCTTACCATATCACTCTTTGTCTATACACACATTGTTATCCTGATTGGGCTAGGAACTTGATCCTAACAACACAATGTTATCCTGTTCTCAGAAGGAGAACTATAAGGATATATCTTTTCACAACATGTCACCTGGTAAAACATCCTTAATGTGAATATCATGTTACCGCGGTGTCGGAAGACTAACATATCATAATTTTCTAAGCCGTGTGCTTTGACATAATCCTCCCAACTATTTTCTCCTATGTAGTAATCTTGTATTTCTTTATGAAGTTCAAGACGGCATATAGTGACTCGTAATGAAAAAATATGCCGTCTTGAACTTCATAAAGAAATGCAAGATTACTACATAGGAGGAAAGGGTTTGAAGGATTATGTCAAAGCACACGGCTTAGAAAATTATGACATGTTAGTCTTCCGACACCGCGGTAACATGGTTGTCACATTAAGAGTCTTTGACGAGGTGACATGTTGTGAAAAGATATATCCTTATAGTTCTCCTACGGATGTTGAAGAAAACATCATCTTTCTAGACAATGACGATGATGGAACATCTAGTAAGTCCTTCGAATCACTCTATGTCAAGATTTTCTCCTAATTATGTTTAGTTTGTCTTACGATACAGATTGAACTAATTATGTTTAGTTGTCTTACGGAGTCGGCTCCCTGGCTAATACATTTTCTCCTAATTATGTTTAGTTTGTCTTACGATACAGATTGAACTAATTATATCCTTCTTTTCTTTGTTAGAGAGATGGCTCCCAAGACTCCTCGAGGCGGTGCTGCTAGCCGAGGAAGGGGCCGAGGCAAGGAACCCTTAGAGGTCGACACGGAGGAAGTCCCCGTCGTTAGGGCGACCCACGCCGACGTTCGCCCGAAAGTGCTCGGTGGGTATTCTCTTGCCTTGGTCTTTGTTGCAGTGATGTTGGGGTGACCCAACCGTAGATGAGCTGCCTCATGTAGATGTGCTTAGGCTGACGCGCATGGGTTTCATTCCAGTTGATGCGCCAGAGATTCTGATGCGGCTCAGATGCTCATGTTGGGCTTCTAAGTCCTTTTTGCTAACTTTTCTTTGACTCTGTTGCAGTACCCATGCCAAAGGCAGAGGCTCTTGTGAAAGAAGAGATACTGTCTCCATTCGTCAAACAAGAATTGGTGACTGTTAAGGAGGAGGTGTTACCAAAGGTCGAGGTCAAGGAAGAACTGATGACCATCAGGGAAGTGATTGCTCCCAAGGTTGAAGTTAAGAAGGAGCCACCGTTAGAGAGTAGTAGCATCGGGACTGACCCTCCTGTCCCTACAGAAGATCTCAACCAGATTGAACCTTCGTATGCAAAGTGGCTGATAGAATGGTACATGCCTCAACGCAACTATGATCCCTGGCTGTGAGGATTTATCGTCTGACTTGCGGTCTTTGCTGAGACCGAAGCCGATTTTTATTTTTATTTTTATTGAATATTTGTGTTTAAATATTAAATATTTATGTGTTTTGTGAAAAATTTGAATGCTTGGGATATTTGTGTGTTGGAATTTCTTGTGTTTGGTATATTGGAATTGTGTATATTAGAATTGTGTATATTGGAAATGCTTAGGATTATTTGTGTGTTTTGAATATTGGAATTGTGTATATTGGGAATGCCTAGTTTTATGCTATTTTTTTTCAAAAAATTCCTAGCTACCGACGGACTGGTGACCCATTACCGACGGAATATCCGTCGCTAACTGGGGGATTCCCAGTTAGCGAAGTATGCACGACTTAAAGCCGACGGGTTATCCGTCGCCAAGGTTCTAGAATTATGAAAGATTTATAGTATAGGGTCGACGGATAGTACGTCGGTATGCCGTCGCTAGTAGTCGGTAAAATACACAATGTTTCGTCGGATATTAGTGACAGACAATCCGTCGCTATAAAATTGACTGATTGGCGACGGTCTAGCGATGACGTACGATGGAAGAACGACAGATTATCCATCGCCAATGTTCTGGAAACATGAATAATTCACAGAACAGGGTCAACAGATATGTCGTCGGTATTCCGTCGCGAATCCGTCAAAACTTAGCGACCATTCGCGACTGATTGGCGACAAAATTTGTGTATAAGAAACTCCCTGATACACATTTGCCGACCAAATAGTGACGGATATGTCCGTCAGTAAGTGATACGTCATTACTTCTTTTGATACGTGATTTGTTGGTAATCCGTCGGCGCGTCGTCGCAAACTGCACGAGTATGGTTGACGGTAGTCCGTTACTAATTCGTCGTCGGGCGATAATTTTTCGACGGATTGTAGTTAGCGACGAGGCTTTTCCCGATGACCTTTTTTAACCAATATCCGTCGACTATTCGTCGGTAATTACATTTACCGACGGATTATTGACGGATATAGCCATTGCTAAATCGATGAATTTTTGTAGTGTAATTTATTTTTTGGTTAAAATTTGTTGTGACAACTGTCATGTTATATGCCACAATACTATTTGGCATGCCACGTTAGTTGCCATATAAGAAGGAATATTTTGGAGGTACACGTTGGAGGGATAAATAGTATTACTCAATAAATAATTAATACACACTATACTACTATATTTTGCTGGAACCAACATGTTTTTCTGACTACATGATGCCTCTGTCTCACATTGAACAGTGCTGAAGCAATATGACAGTCATCTAATGTTTACATAGTGATAGAACTTAAAAGCATCCGCCAACTTGAACATCATAATCCAAGGCAACATGCATAACAAGTCATTCACCTTCAACACAAACTAGTCATACTTTCGGGTTCCTTTCTATTATCATACCTCTTTTTTCTGCGACAAATTGCAACTTGATAACCTCAACTATCACTGTTTTTTAACTTGATACCCTCAACTTTTATAGGTACTAACTTAATATCCTAAAAAAATTTAGACCAAATTGCCCATTCTTTTCTCACCCCAACCCCCACCCCTCTCTCTCCGGCTGCAGGTAACAGCAGGCGGGTGCGCGTGTACGAACGGACCGTGGACGCTAGTAGGCGGTGGGCGCAGAGGACGATCGGGGGCCCGGCGAGCTGGTTAGCACACGAACAGGTGCAGGGCAGAGAGCGGGGGCATACTGGGCAGTGCACAACAGCGCTCGGGACAGCGCGCATGGGTGCATCGAGCGGGAGCGCGGGCTCGGGGCCGAGTAGGGTGGGTCGTCGGGGCCGGGGCGGTTAGGGGGGTGGTCGCCATGTGGAGGAGGATAGCCGCCAGGCGGTGGAGGAAGTATCAGCTGGGGGGAGGATAGTTAGAAAAAAAATTGGGTATCAAGTTATAAATATAAGTTGAGATAGGGTATTAAGTTAGTACATATAAAAGTTGAGGACATCAAGTTGAAAACAGTGATAGTTGAGGGTATCAACTTACAATTTAGCCTTTTTCTGAGTTAAAGAAAGGATTAGATCTAGTAATTCCCAGCCACACTCGATAATAAGAAAAATTTACATAAAGAAAGATTATTGCCAAAAGTATTACACAATGGAGCTCAAAATAATTGGAGGAAAGGGCAAACCAATGTTTTAAAAATCGGACCCATAATCGAACCAATTTTTTTAGTATAGGTCGGACCGGAGTTCAACCAAGGTTCAAATAGACTTGGTTTGGTTTGGTTCACATATGTAAGATATCCATATTTATTCTTGGTTTTTTTTTGTTTGGTTTGGTTTGGTTCTTAGTATGTTGGTTTGGTTTAATTTTACAACTATAACATCTATCAAAACCAAATCAAGAATCAAATGGTCCAAATTTCACATGATAATTTTTTCAATTATAAAAAGAAAATCAAAATTGCCCGGTTCAATTGTGAACCGGTCTGTCGTTTCACTAGTTGAACCTCGATTTTAAAAAAATTGTCGATTCTTTAAAAGACCCGGTTTTAGTTGGATCGGACCGATCTTTTTGCATAAATTGGTTGGACTCGGTCCAACCACCGGTCCGGACCGGTCTGTACAACACTGGAGGCAAACAGCTTCTGTCGTCTAACATTATATTCCAGTTTCACGAGCAAAGTCGAACCATTCCGTAATCACCTTACTTAGAGCATCTCCAATCCTATTGTCTTGTTATGTGTTGTGAATCTTAGGTAGCATGAGACTCAAGACTATGTCTTTCTTTGGTGGCAAAATTATAATCCATTTTTGTTCACCCACCAAAACTAGAGTGTTTGTTCACCCTCCAATAGAAGATTGACACGTGTCAAATCTTTTAGTCAAAACCACTTTGAATGTTTACAAAACCACTTCCAAAGTGGTTTATGTTGAATGGATTTGACACGTGTCAATCTTCTATTGGAGGGTGAACAAACACCCTAATTTTGGTGGGTGAACAAAAATGGACTCGACAAGATTATATTCACAAAAGCCAATGAGATAGAAAAGTCTTCTCCAATGCAAAAGTATTGAGAAGACAATAAAAAGTATTTTTTTCCAACTTCCAAGACAACTCCTCCACTTCTACCTTTTTTATAAATATTTATATTCATAATTGATGATGTGGAGATAAAGTCATTGTGAAGTGCATTGTCTAGATCTAGACAACCAACTTCATATTGTCCTTGCCATGTCATTTCCATGTCAACTTCATGATTTATTCTACATTTGCATTGGAGAAGGATATTTGAAATGAAAGATTGTCATTCCTATGTGGAAACTATTCTTTTTAAACTTACAATAGGGTTGGAGGTACTCCTAGAGCATCTCCAACCCTATTGTTTTGTTTTGTGATGTGATTCTTAGGTGGCAAGAGACACAAGACAATATATTCTATATGTGGTAAGATTATATTCACAAAAGACAACGAGTTTGAAAAGTCTTCTCCAATGCAAAAGTATTGAGAAGACAATACAAAATATATTTTTACAACTTCCAAGACAACTTCTACGCCTCTAATTTTTTATAAACATTTTTATTCACAATTGATGATGTGGACATAAAGTCATTGTGAAGTGCAATGTCTAGATCTAGACAATCAACTTCACATTGTCCTTGCCATGTCATTACCATGTCAACTCCATACTTTATTTCACATTTGCATTGTAGAAGTACTTTTGAAAAGAAAGCTTGTCATTCCTATGTGGCAACCATTTTTTTCAAACTTACAATAGGGTTGGAGATGCTTTTAGTGCACTTTCTAGTTTCTACGAAGAAATTATTGTTCATTGAACTATCATTATATATTATGATACACCATTACCTTATAATTTCTCTGTATCACAACTCTGACTACACCTAAACACTATAAAATCATCATCCAGTTACTACTTACTACTATAATGAATAGACCAAGACAATGAAACAAAAACTGTTCACTACTAGAGAAAGTCATATTAGCGACACAATTAGCGACGTTTTAGTAAAACGTCGCTACCTTTTAAGGAATTAGCGACGTATTTTATAAACGTCGCAATACGTCACTAATACCGACGGTCGGCGACGTTTTGTGACTTTTTTTGTATAAAAAAATATACGTCGTGGATATGTCGGCGAACGTCGCTAAAATCACTAATATTAGCGACATTCGGCGAAGTATTACGACTACCTAAAATTAGCGACATTCGGCGAAGTATTACGACTACTTTTTGTATAAAAAAAAGTACGTCGTGGGTACGTCGGTAAACGTCGATAATATCACTGATATTAGCGACGGTTACCGACAACACATAATGACGTCGCTAAAACGTTTCATATAGGGTTCTGCTGGCCCGATCGATTTCATTTTTTCACCCAAAATTTCATTCTCCCGTTCGAGAGCCCTAAATCTTTCTCCCACCGGTGACCACCCCCCTCCCCCGTGGCTTTTCCCCTCCCTGCGGCGACCCCCTTCCTGCGGTGACCGCTTTTCCTACGGCGACCCCCGTTCCTCCGGCGTCCCTCTTCTATCGGCGACCCTCCGTCGCTCCTCCACCGTTGAGTCTCCTCGTCGATGCCGACCCGACCAGTCCCTTCCGTCGCTGCTCCAGCTCCAGCCCCGACCCCCTTCCTGCGTTGACCGCTTTTCCCACGGCGACCCCCGTTCCTCCGGCGTCCCTCTTCTATCGGCGACCCTCCGTCGCTCCTCCACCGTTGAGTCTCCTCGTCGATGCCGACCCGACCAGTCCCTTCCGTCGCTGCTCCAGCCCCGACCCCGACCCGATTCCGACCAAGGCAGGTAAACCCTAACCCTATCTCCCTCCTCCTGATGTGCTGACACAGACACGATACGACACGCTGACATGACACAATAATTTAGACTATATTTTTAGACGAGTGCCATAGCTATCAGTTGTTGAGACGACTATAGAAAAAGATTATTTTAGAAAATATAAATGGCATCAACACTTTCCCAAAAATTCAATGTTAGCTAGAAAAAAATTCAATTGGAATGGCTCTCGAGAAGGCAGGCACAAGCAAACCATCTGCACTAACCCACCATTTTCCTATGCATTTCATCTGGGACGACTCTAGAGACCCTTTTACTTACTGGTTAAGCAACTACTATCTAGTGCTAAAAAAATTATCCAGTCTCGAAAAAACTCGGGACCGCGGCTGTGCCCGCAACCCCAACCACCCCCACCACCACCGCCGCCCCCCACCCCCCCAAACCCCTCTCCAATAACGGTCCGACATCTAACGTACGGGCCAGGATCACAGTCCATGTAACACTGCTCTAAGTCCCAACTCTTTCTTTACTGATAGTGCTATGATACACTAGAATATAAACGACTCATGAATAGTTTCCTTTAAATGGTTCGCGGAAAAGGAATGAAAGGAAATCTATTTCTTATTCTTAATTCGTTTCCTTTGAAAAATTACAATTTCATCAATTTTTCTTTCCAGTGTCTGGAAATACGAAAGAAATTGGAAAAAAAAGTGAATCATTGAACTGGTGGACACATACGAACCAAACAGGGCCTAATAGTGATGATATTGAAAGAATAAAAAGTGTAATATGTCATGACACTATTGATATGAGTTATCATTACTGTCACTGTCACATTGTGAGTCCGGACCACGGAATAGCAGTGGTTTGAGACTGTCCTAGGTTTGGTTTGGAGCTGTCATGGTACTATTCCCCTCTATTTAAGTCAGAGTACTTTGTGCTCCCTCACTCTCTCACTCTCGCGCTCGCTCTCACTCTCACTCACTCTTTCTTTCTCTCTCCTGCTCCTTGTAGTACTATTGTACTCTCACCTTCACTCTGGCTACCTTTCTGCAGGACATTGAAGTTGTGCTTTCGAATAATTACCTAGTGAGCTTCAGTTGCTTTTTATTCAAGTGAGCTTGACTATCTGCTGATCATATTCTTTGTGACTATTGCTTTTTTGAAGCTTTATATATATATATATATATATATATATATATATATATATATATATATATATATATATGCTGCAGTTTTCCCGTAGAAGTTTCGTCACACCTAGACAGTGGATATCTCCCTCCTCCTGATGTGCTGACAGTCTAAATATTAGTGTTATTCTATATGTGGTAAAGAGTATTTTTGGCATGTATCGATAGAGAAATGAAAGAGGTTTATATATGTTATTTTATATGTGGTTGCATAGATACATTGGTAATTGGTTGTGTAGACCCATGACAATTTAGATATTGGTTTATATATGTTGTGTGGACTTTGGTTATTTTATGTTGTTATTTGTTTCATTTGTATGTTAATTTACCGGTGTTATTGTTCCACCGAAGGGGTCGGCGAACCCAGGGATAAAATGTGCTTGTGTATTGTGTTTCAGATTAAACTGCAGGAAGAAAATGATTCTGTGAAGAAAACTGCATACTGTATTTTTTTTAATTTTTTAAATTTAGCGACGTCTACCGACGTTTATAGACGCTTTTCGATGGCACATTGCGTCGGTAGACGTCGCTAAACTGGCATATATTGCCAGGCAACCGACGTATAGCGACGTCAGTTTCGTCGGTATGCGTCGGCAAATGTCGGTAGACGTCGATAAATATCCCAGGATTTTATCTCATTTTCCCAGAATATACCGACGTATAGCGACATCACAAAACGTCGATAATATATACCGACGCATAGCGACATCAGAAACGTCAATAATTTTCCCAGGGAATATCGACGTATAGCGACATCATAAACGTCGCTATTTCATCGACAAAACGATCGTAAACGTCGGTATATTACTGACGTATCTTTGCGTCGGTAAACATCGGTGTTGGCGACGATCAGCGACGTCTTTCCAAACAGCAACTAAGGTTTTTGCGACAAGAGAAAGACGTCGCTAAATACGTCGCTAAACTGGTTTAGCGACATCTTTAGGCATTTTAGCGACGTCTTTAGGCCTCGCTAAAATGACTTATTCTGGTAGTGTGTTAGTCTATGTGAGAACTCTGAGCTAAAATATTCAGATTATTCCAACGTGTGCTCCGGCGGGACAGGTACAAATCCCATTTGAGTACATCATAGTTGTACCATATAACAGGGACTATTAAAAAGTCCAAAATAACAAACATCTTATATATTTTGTTAAGATACCATGTGACAGGGTTTTGGAGGTACATATAGTAATTTTCTTTTTTAGTGCTGAACATTAGAAGTTTAACAAGGTTCGAAGGTCGAAAGCCCAGTTGAGCTGGGAGCTTCATTCACGCTGCGGTATCATCTTTTCGTAATATATATATTTGCTTAAAATGTGTGTTAGGGATATTTGAACACGGGTTGCCCTACGACTCTGCCCCCATGTCAAAGTTCTATTGCCGCACAAAAAACTCGTAGAGATGAGATTTCGTGGGGGTTGAGAAGTAAATGTTTATATTATTCCAAAAAAAACCAGTGCTTAAAGTGATCTTACAGATCCGACCAAGAATACAACAATAGAGCACTAAAGAGCTGTTAATGCTGAGGTTTCAAAGATGGACACAAAACTGTGAGATATTAAAAATTACATATTGATCCTCTAAACTGTTAGACATTGAAAATCACAGTTTGAACATGACTCCAACGTTATTCAAAAGGAAGATGATTACAAACATTTTATGCTAGCAAATTAGAAGGCTAAATATTATATCAGTTCTTCTCTTTTGCAATTGCAGTTGCTACAACGAGAGAGAACTTTTACAAGATCTAGAAGATGAACAAAGAATAATAAACAGCTTGCTGGGGTAATAAAGATCATCGTCACTCAAAGCAAGATTCGTCATTTCTAATGATACGCTCTCAGGAACCAGCAAGTTCACATGATAATGGAAATCTCCCTTCTCACCTTTGTGAAGAACTCGAATTCGAACTCCCAAACTCGAAGGACAGAAAAATCCAACGGTGGGTAGCGGCAACTGCTTTTCTTCTGTGTTCTCACTCAAGAGAGAAACCAAAAGACTATATATTGGGAACGGTCAAAACCCTAACCCTAATCTAGATGCCTCCATCTAATATGGAAGATTACTCTCAATTAAGATCGAATCAAAAAAACTAGGATCAATCTAAATTGATTACCTGCCATAATTGTCCAGATCTCGCAATCAGCACAATATACGCAGATCTCATATACGTATGCTCACAATTGTGCATGCGTATATACCATACAGGAAGGTAGTCATTAAGGCACACAGACCATTCTGTCAAGCAGTTGCTTAGGCTCGCAGTCGTACAGACTGTACAATCTACTATCGTATAAGCTACGCAGCACCTGCAGTTCCTGCATAGAAACAAGCCCACGAGCACAACAATGCGGACAAGCGAAATATCCGGCCCGATGCATACTTGCGAAGTGAAAAGTGTGCCAACAAATTACCACTTTAAGCCTTTTGCCTGAACCCTTCGTCCGTCCCTTCGCCCGAGTCACTAAGCCCCTACGGGGCTTAACTTTTATGAATTTTTTTCAAAGAGGGTGATAAAGAATATAAATATTTCTTTGAGGAGTTTAAACTTAGCCCCTCTAGGAAAACACTCCACCATAGCAACCACATGAACCACCATACCCCATGTATATACCTCAATACAAAGCATAGTTATATAATGAGAAGAGTCAAAACCCAATCCCTAGTCTAGCTGGTGCCCTCTAATTTAGAAAGATTAGGATCAATTAGGATCAAATCCTAAAAGATTAGGAGCAATCAAAAGTGATTACCTTCCATAAGTGTCAAGATCCCGCAATTAGCACAATTTGTGCAGATCTTGCAGATGTACAGGTGAGCAAGCACATAGACTCCACACTCGCGCAAATTCATAGCACCAGCTGCTCTCGTGCAGCAACCGTGTCGTAACTCGCACAGCGTAAAGTGCATCAACAAAGCGTCAGTTTGCATCCTTCGTTTTTTGTTAGTCCGAGTTGTAGGACTGATATGCAGCAATATATACTCTAGAGGGGGTGAATAGAGGGTGCAACAGAATATTAGCAATTAAAAATAAGCACTAATATATCACTATCGTATCATAGTGGCTATGTCACAGTTATATAAAAACAGTAAATAAGGGGGACATAGAGCAACACAAAAACAGCTATATATCCTGGTTTTCCTCTTATGAGGACTAGTTCAGGCCGGAGGACTCTTGCTTTGGGTTTGAAATCTACTATTGGAAACATAAGGGATAACCGAGTGCTGGTCGCTCTTACAATACTGAGCTTTAATCCGAAGTGCTCGACCAACTTCAATTGTGAAGTGTGAACTTCTAGATCAAGCCCCTGATTATAACTCTCTAAAATTTCTAGACCATATCGAACTGGCAAGTAGACTAGAGGTTGTAGAACAGGCTTGGGATTTGAAAATGAGAGTTTTGAATAGCTTAGAAAGCTTAAGAGAAGAGAAAATAGAAAGTGAATGAGTTATTAGAATGAAAAACTCTTCCCTATTTATAAGATTGTTGAAAACCAAGTTCTGGCCAAATTTAGATGCCAAACGTCCAAAGATTTGACCATTGCAGCAGATTCTATAGGAAAAATAGGTTTACATGGCTTACCAAATCAGGGTACCGGAGTTCGGGCCGAACTTTGTCCAAACTCTGGTCTCAGATTTAGGTCAAAATCTAGGATTTAAAAACAAGTTTAGGGCTTTTGGAATGTTGGGCTTTTGGGAATGTTTTTCAAGTACGAATTTTTTAGTTTGTTTAAAAATAATAGGTAGATTTGAAAATTTTTTTTGGGTTAAGCCTATTTGCTAGTACGCACGGTTTATATAATTTCTTAGACTCAATAAAATAGTAAAAATACATTTAAGAAGGAAAATAAAGATAGACGTGGCGACTGTGCAAATCTCGAACGGTAGCAGTACTGGTTGTCGTAACCCGTTGTGAGTTGCCCTTATATCGAGTCCGAGTTTAGACGATTATCAAAATAGATTCGACTGAAACCAATGGGCCAACAATCTCCCACATTTTGATAATTGACAAACCTTGACCGATATAACATCTTGTTCAAAAGAATTTTTCAAAGTCTTTAAAGTATGTAGTTGTACCCTCTCCTCTTGACAAGTATTATATTTTCTCCCCCGTTGTCATTTAACAAACTGCTTCCCCGCAATTGATGCGTACAAAAAAGATAAACATGAAAAAAAGATATAATAACAATGAAATAGATATGTCACAGAGCAGTTAAAAGTAAGAAGCTGAATTTAAGCTAAGCAATGAACTCCACTTGACAAGTGTAGTATTTTCTCCCCCATTGTCATTTAACAAAATGCTTCCCCGCAATTGATGTGTACGAAAAAGACAAACATGAAGAAAAGATATAATAACAATTAAACAGATATGTCACAGAGTAGTTATGTAACGATCCAGTCCCAAAATATGTAGGACTAAGTACGTAGACATGCCAGCTGTATACATACAAAGTATAGGGGCCTTGTATGTATACATAAGCTGTAAAATATAGTAAACCATAGCTAACTAATCTTATCCACAAAATAAGGAAATAAAAGATATCATATAATGAATTATTTTGGTACAATATGTTGGGTGGAGACACATCCACTACCAACCAAAATAAAAAGGAAGAAGTATATGATATATAAATGGCTAAGTGGAAGTAGCAAGGAAGAACCAAGTCACGTCATCTTCGAATAAATGGAGAAGTCCACGATCCCGGCTAGGAGACATTAACACACACCTGGAGAATAACCAGGTCCTCAGAGGGACGTAACAAGACACATAATATCATGACCTAAACTGAATAATAAAGCTCAACAGAAAAGTATATGTGACTAAACAGATAAAGGTCCTTAACCATTCTATATGAAAATACTTTTTGAGGACAACGTTCCACACAAGGGCTTCCGAGACTAGAAACATGGCACGTTAGCGTTTCAACCGAGGTACTAGTGGCATCTAGAGAAAAATAAATAAATGTACGGCACACTAGTCTCTTGGGTGAGTCACTAACGGCAGCTAGAGGAAAGTAAATGTATGGCACATTTGTGTTTCAACCGAGGCACTAGTGGCATCTAGAGAAAAGTAAACAAGTGCAAGGCACACTAGCTCTTGGCTGAGTCACAAATGGCAGCTAGAGAAAAGTAAATGTGTGAAAGCCCCTTCGCCTAATAACTGTCTTCTCCCTTCCCATGCACTACTCGTGCTGAATCCACACCACGATATTTCTAATAACCGCTAAGTCTTCTATGCAATTATATTAGCAGTTATATCCTAACGCTCGTCCTGTACGTACCGATGTACGGTCGGCACGCAAGTCCGAATCTATATGAGATACGTGACATCGTGGCACACAAGTGTCGGGCCAATGAATGCAGCACAAACAAAGGTGGTCCCTTAACTCTAGGCCAAATGCATAAAGAAAACTAAGTATAGTAATTTGCAACTACATAAAGTTTTGAAATAACAGCTTATAAGAAATAAAACATGCATGATATTGAGCAAGAAATTAAACAGTAAAGGCAAGGTGTCTTGCCTGGTAGGACGCCTGGTGTACTGCGATAATCACGGTGGCACGAACTGCGACTTCGATATAACAACTATGCAAGGTGACCTCGGATGATGGCACGGGCAGTTCCATTGGGTCCAGAAGGGTCAAATTAGTTAGGGTAGACATAAGGTGGTACAGAATTGGCGATAGAGTAGATATAATGGACTTAGTCACTGATAGGAGGATGATCAAAAGGAAATAGTTAATTGTATGTACGTTTTTAGAAAACTAGTAAATATCTTTTCTAGATAAATATTTGAAAATATAAAAAAGTCGCATAAAAACTTTAAGGTTGTCAGGATAGGTTTTGAGATAGAAATCTATATTTTTAAATACATAAAATTAATCCAATAACTATTTAGGGTTTATAAACTTATTTTGAAAATAGGCTACATCTATTGTTATATTTTTATAAATCAAAATATTTTAAATATTTTGGAAGTCTAGAAAAGTATTTGTGCTAAAATCTTACTTGGAAATATTTTTATCAGTAAATATATGAAACTATTTATTAGTCAAAATATCTTTATATTAATACTTAAAATAATTTATATGCAACAACTTGAAAATGACTCTTCAAAAATAATAATAGTGTTAGCAATAACACTAATAATATTAAAACCAAAATACTAATAATAATAATATCACAAAAATGATAATAATCATTATTAATATACACCATGTGAATCCTATATAATACTAGTTTTCTAAAAACAACACTATAATAAAAAGTAAACAATAAGAATTAAATTATATAAATAATAATAATAATAATAATAATAATAATAATAATAATAATAATAATAAATAATAATAATAAAAATAAAAATTTTGAACTTTTAATGCATCAAAATAAATAATCACCGAAAAAGCTAACATTACCTCTTTCTTTAGGAGTAAAAACCAAGAAAGGACAAAGAAAGAAAGAGGGAAGAGAGAGAGATGGGGAGATTGAAGTGAAGAGGGAAGAAGAGCGGGAGGGAAGAGAAGGTGCTGGCCGCGACGGACGAAGCAGCAAAGGAAATCGGGGCATAGAGGCCTGGGAAGAAGGCTCGGCGAGGGCGGCGACGCGGGGCTTCTCGGTGGGCGCGGACGGCGCGCTCGCCGACGCGGGGTAGCGTAAGAGGAACAGGAGAAAGGGGACGGTGCGTGGGGGAGACTCGGGAAAGGGAGGAGAGCGGGGGAAAGGCGACGGAGAACGGCTCTCGGTCCTCGACGGAGACGGGTCCAGCACGGCGAGAGGAGCGCCGCCACGGCTTGGCGAGGGCGGCTCCGGGACAGAGCGACGGAGTGGGTTTTGCTGAGGAGGGGATATGGCCGGCTCGGAGGAGGAGGATCGAGCTGGGTAAATGGATGGGGTCGCCCACGGCAGGTGGCAGAGATTCCGACGAGGTGAGTGGAGATTATGTTTTTGTTTGATTTATGATTTGTGTTGGGGTGGGCGGCCAGTCGCGGTGGCGATCGATCGCCGTGACGGTGGTGTGTGGTTTTGTATTTGTCGTATTCGGCGGTGGTGTTGATGGCTGGTGGTTGTAGGTGGGGATGATGATGATAACGACGAGGGAGCTATGGTTCAGGCGGGGTTGACATTGGTGGCAGCTAATTTGCGGTGTCTTGGTGGCGTTCGGCTGAGGCGATGGTGGTGATGGACGATAGGTTTGGGCGGTATCGGCGATGGTGATCTCTGGCAGAGGGGAGGCCGGGTAGCGAGGTCGGGTCGGGGTCCTGGACAGGGAGGAGGCGGAAGGCTGTGATGACAAGGGTTCGATGGTGGAGGATGCGTTGAGGCTGACCTTGTGTCGGATGGCGCCTATGGTATTGGTAGTCTGTAGTAGTAGAGGCAGGTTGGTCGGGATTGCCCCGACGAGGTGGCTGGCCGAAATTAGATAGGATAGGTTTAGGATTAGGAATTTGGTGAATCGTGCCGAGGTTGTCGGCACGGAGGAAGCACAATGTATATGTATAAATAATGGAATAAGAACGGATGGACACAGACACGTTGCACAACACTTTGTAAAGAAATATTTGGAGATGCTTGTGGAGAATTCAATGGGAAACTCCCCTATATATAGGGTTGAGAGAATCCTTGGTAGATAAGGATTTGAATTTTTAAAACCCAAATAGATAATTTACTATTAAATTTAAATCAATACACTAATATCTAAATCCAAATCCAATTTAAATATAGATAAATTTCACATTTAATTTAAACTATTTAAAATAAATAAATAAAATAAAATCATCATTTAAATTATCATAATTAAATTCAAATTATCTTTTTATAATAATAATTAATTAATTTCAAAAATCATCATAAATATTTAAGTATTTAAAATACCTTCTTGCCAAATAATTTATTATAAATAATAAAATTAATTTTGAAAATATACATGAAATAATTTTTATGTGCTTTATACGAGTAGAATATTCACATATATCTACTTTCCTAAATTACCACTATTAAAATAAGATAGCCTTTTATAAATAATTAAAATAATAAGTTTGGCAACCTCGATAGATAATTTTCACAACTTTTAATAAAAATAATTATTATATATATTATTTTGAAACCATCACCGATAATAAAATCAAAAAAACATTTTTTCTCAAAAAAATATGTACCTCGCACATATTCGTACTCGACGAGTAAATACGAAAAACGTAAATTCTCGCGCGATGTACAATATGACTATGCGACGTATAAATACAAAAAAAATCAGAACTAAAAATATAGTAAAAATTTAGGGGTTTTACAAGTTAAAAGTAAGAAGCTGTATTTAAGCTAAACTATGAAATATGTGATATGTTTATATTGCCAAAACGAGATAAATGAACAACTACAAGTCTTCATAAAGAGAATAAATACTTAGTACAGATGAAACTGGAAGGGTTTTAATCCATACAAGCAACTAGAAAGAAAATGCATAAACTGATACTACATGTTCTTAGAATGTACGACATTTCTAAGACATGATGACAATATAGAAAATCTAGTAAACATAATATCTAGGCTAAAGACTATGACATCTAGATATCATCAGTCCTTGCCTACATCCTGATCAACAACATCATCATCACCACCAGAAGTATGAGTAGGGTCACCAGAAGATCTGAACCAATTATACGTGCCTGCAGGATTGAAGTACTGGCATACTTTCTGATTCTCAACATGGTAGCCAGAAAAGATAGGATCTCTGGGAAAGAAGCCAGGACTGCTAGGCTGATGGGTCTGAGCAAAACGGAGATCAGCGAGTGTGTTAGATATCGCCTGGGTGCAAATGATGTCACGGTACTCATAATCTTTCAACCGTTCAGTCCATCGAGTCTCTAAGGCACTAACTGGATCAAGTGTAGCCTGATGCAGGGTTTGGGTCAACTGCATGTGATCTCTCATCATATGGTGGAGACCCTCAATAGTTTATGGATAATCAGTGGGTGGAGCAGCAGTGGCCGGAGTGGTAGGTGCTAGAGAAGGAATTGGAGCAACAATCTCAGAATGCCTAGCTGTACTAAGATTTAGAGGTTCAACAAGGACGTTGCACTCACCTAGGTCAATGTCGAAGTGCCAAAAGACGAGTGGTAAGTACTTCGCATAAACAAGATTTCTCTTGTTCATGTGAGCACGTACCATCATCTCGATCATAGTCTTTGGGAATGAAAAGGTAATCCCAAAGTGAATACGATAAATGGCAGATAACTCAAGTACTGTGATATCATCTATGGAAGTCTGTTTTGGAAGAATATCTGAGAAGATAATCCTATGGAGATTATAGAAATACAAACTCAAGTGTTTGGCCTTAAGTTTGTCGGACAAGGTCCGGGATGACAAATAGATGCTTTGAAAGTGTTCAAAGACATGTTAGGTGGAAAGAAAATTTTTTGAGAGGTCGGTTAGAGTTTCTCTTTTGTTTGGTATGCGAAGGATCGCCGCTAAATCATCTGCATCAATAATGTCGATTCCTTCGACACAGAAAGAAATAACACCAGAGTCTTATGTCAAATTGGAGTAAAATAACCTAATATCATTGAGATAGATAGGAAATGAAGTTGCTACTAAGTTATTAAGTTGTAACAATTGAAAAGCATTGAGATGGTCCAAAAAAATATTAAAATTAATCGGGTCGTCGGTACATCCGGTGCTGTTAAAGAAATCACTAAACCATTCAAGGGATTGGTCTAGCGTTGCGAATGAGAATCCGCAAAATAATCCGTCGTTCGGTTGGACCGGACAGAAAATAGAAGGTTGTTGAAAGGATGATGATCCTTCTTCACTCTTTTTTCTTTTTCTAAAGAATTTAGGTGCCATTGCAATAAAAAGTTCTAGAAATTAAAATAGGAGACAGAAGGAGAATATAGATTATACCTTCCAGAAATTCACTATGATATAGGGAACGAACCCGAGATCCTGAATCCAAAGTTTGGAGGCAAAAATCCAAGTGAATAGGAAGGAAAAATTGAACTAGAATTAGGGTTTTGGTGGGTTCGGAGCTGTTGTTTGTAGAATAGGAGAAGAAGATGAAGATGGGTGATAAATAGGAGAAATAGGGCCCACAGGGTCGGCTGTTAACTAAGCCACCCGAGTTCGGGCCGAACTCGCCTTGAACGTTGTTGGATTTAGTTTGGGCTGCTTTTAAAATCCACTTATCCAATTTATCAAATCCATTGAACTGTTTAATTAAAAAATTATTAATTTTAAATTTTAATTAATATAATTAAAATTATTTAACAAATTAATTCTGTTACCCATTGATTATCTCAGATTAGGTTTAGGGATACTGTCCCAGCTAACGGAGACCCACACAGGAAGTTTAAGTTCCGTTTCGCTTAAGCTCTTGTTGCCTTGGTGACAGACAGATCCTTTGTAATCTTGTCTCTAAAGCAACCACTACATATTAGAATTAATGTAATAAATAAAATCAATTAATATTATTGATATATACAATTCTTAATTCTTGACGTAAATAGTTGAATGTATCTTCTGCCAAAGGTTTAGTAAAGATATCAGCTAGTTGTTGTTCTGTGTCAACATATTCTAAATTAATGTCTCCATTTTGTTGATGATCTATATGAAAGTGATATTGTATCTCAATATGCTTGGTGCGTGAGTGACATACAAGTTTCTTAGTCAAATTGATCGTGCTTGTGTTGTCAAAAAATATGGGAATATGTGAATAATGCAAATTGTAGTCTTCTAGGATTTGCTTTATCCACAAAATTTTGTACACAACAACGTCTTGGGGCGATATACTCAGCCTCGATAGTTGATAATGCGACATAATTTTGTTTCTTGCTAAACCAGAAGATTAAAGCTTTTCCTAAAAAATAATACGTTCTGCTAGTAATTTTTCTATCCACTTTGCATCCAGCAAAATCTGCATCTGAATAACCGGTTAGGTCAAAGGACGTAGTTTTGGGATATCACAAGCCAACAAAAAAGTGCTCTTAAGGTATCGAAAGATACGCTTAATAGCGCGCAAGTGTGATTCCTTAGGGTTAGCTTGTAATTGAGCACATAAGCAAACACTAAACATTATGTCGGGACGACTAGCAGTAGATACAATAAACTACCGATAATACCTGGATACTTACATGTGTTGACTGGTTTTCCTTGTTCATCTATGTCAATCTTAGTTGAAGTTACCATCGGAGTTCCAAGTGTTTTGGCTGACTCCATATCGAACTTCTTTAGCAGATCCTTTGTGTATTCGGCTTGATTAATGAATGTCCCATTTGTTATTTTCTTGATTTGCAGTCCAAGGAATAATTTTAACTCTTTCATCATGCTCATCTCGAACTCACTCTGTATGCACTTAGAAAAATCTTGACAAAGAGATTCATAAGTAGAACCAAAAATAATATCATCGACATAACTTTGTACTAATAAAAGATTACTATTCAAGGACTTTATAAAAAGTTTTGTATCAACCTTACCTTTAAAAAATCTTTTTCAAGTAGAAACGAGCTTAGACGGTCATACCAAGCACGAAGGGCTTGTTTCAGTCTGTATAAGGCTTTCTTCAACTTGAAAACATATTCAAAATTTTTGAAATCAATAAAACCAGGCGATTGAGCAACATAAACTTCTTCTTTTATAAAACCATTTAAAAAAGCAATTTTGACATCCATTTAAAATAATTTGAAATCATGAAAATTGGCAAAAGCACAAAACATGCTAATGGATTCTAAACGCGCAACTGGGGCATATGTCTCATCGTAGTCGATACCTTCCTCTTTGTTGTATCCTTAAGCTACGAGTCGAGCCTTGTTACGTGTGACTAAACCATTTTAATTAAATTTATTTTGGAATACCCAATGGGTGCCAATTACCGGATGATCAAAGGGCTTGGGAACAAGTTCCCAAATTTGATTTCGTTCAAATTGGTTCAATTTCTCTTGTATAGCATCTAACCGATAAATATCATAACAAGCTTCTTCTATGTTCTTAGGCTCTAACTGCGAAATAAATGCTACAATAGAAACTATATCTCTAGTTGAGGAACAATACTTACAACTTTTGTGATCTCACATATTACCAAGTCCTTGGGATGGTCAGCCATGAATTCATTCTCTTTGGCAGACTCTCCAAGTAGCTAGTTTCTGGTTTAGCAGGTGCTTTGCTTTGTGTACTGTGGTCTTTATCGTCACTATAATTGTTCATTTGACTATTCATCTCATCGACGCTGATGTTGATTGATTCTTCAACTGACATTAATTTCTTGTTGAAGACTCTGTAACCTTTGCTCTTGGCCGCATAACCTAAAAAAAAATATCGTCATCGGCTTTCGAGTCAAATTTGCCCAAATTATCTTTTGTAATTCAAAATAAAACATTTACAACCAAAAATCTTAAAATAAGAAACAGATGGGGTCCTATTAAACCATAGTTCATAGGGAGTCTTCTTCGATTTAACTCGAACTAGAACCTTGTTCAGAAACTGGCATGCTGTATTGACAGCTTCAGCCCAAATATATTTAGGCAGGCTAAATTGGTTTAACACAACTCTAGTCATTTCGCTAAGAGTTGTATTCTTACGTTCCACAATGCCATTCTGTTGTGGAGTCCTAGGGCAAGAAATTCATGCAAATATCTATGTGTGTCACAAAATTTCTCAAAGTCAGCATTCTTAAATTCTTCATCATGATCGCTTCGAATGAGAGTTATCATGAAGCCTTTCTCATTTTGTATCTATTTTAGAAAATGTGACAAATTCTGAAAGTGCGTCATTCTTATAAGCAAAAAAATATACCCACTTGTATCTGGTGTAATTATATACAATTACAAAGTGTCATAGCTGCTTTTTCAATAAATATTTTTTAATTTAGCCTATTTTTATTTTTATTTAATTCTTAAGTTGAATTTAGAAATGGAGATTTCCTATTATAATTATGAAATCATGTAAAACAAAATCTTTATTTTCATTTATATCCTTCTACAAATCATGCAATTGCAAAATATTCCAAGCCACCTCACTATACACATGTTGCCATGCATCAAGTAGGGGGTGGGATAAATTAGACTTTTCACTCATTTTGGTAATGGTGATGTCGGTGATAATTCTGAAAAAAAGAATTTTTATATAAAGAAAGAAAGAAAGAGAGAGAGAGAAAGAGAGAGAGAGAGCATCCCATTGTTTTCTCTATCATCCCCTCAACCGAACCCTCCTCTCCCATTCGGCTCACTCTCTCCTTCATCCTCTTCTTCATCACCATCTTCATCATCTCCTTCATTTTCTTCTCATTCTCCTCTAGCACATAATTACTTCAACCATCACCACCACCACTCTCTCTCTCTTCACTTTATATCTCTCAATCCCTTACCTATACGAAACCCCCGTTCTCGGACTTGCGCCCTCGGGCCGCCTGCGGTGGCTGCCGCCTCCGACCAGCCGGCTAGCGGACCCCTACCGCCGGCCTCCCTGTAACTCCACTTCCCAGTTTTCTTAAATAAATACAAATTCAATTTCTATAAATTATATACTTATTATTATTAGATTAGTTTCAATTTATAAATTTGGAAACTATTTTGGAGGGAATTAATTTTGGGCAACTATTCAAATTTGAAAAGTTGTTGTAACAACTTTTGGTCCCATTTCCATATTTTAAAATTTTTTCTAAACTGTTTTTTTATAATTTCTGTAATTATGAAAAGGCAGAGGGGTTTTTTGTAAAAATTATTGAGCGGAGGGAGCTTAACCGAATTAGTGAAAAGGGGGAGGGTGTTTGTGCTAAAATGCTAATTGCGGGGTTTTTTTTTTTGTAAAATTCCATTCTTTTCTTTTATTAAACCGATTCGGAGAGAGAGAGAAAGAGAAGTTCATTAATTCCTTTCCTTTCCATCGACTTCTCGAGACTTCCACCGACTTCTCGAGTCCTCCGCCGACCCCTCGGGTTCCTCAATCTTGCCGACGGTGACTTTGATGGCGACGGTGACTTCGATGGTGACGGCGACGACCTGAGCGGAGCAACGACTTCGATCCTAACGGCGACGACGACCCTTCCGATGGCGATGGCGACGAAGACGACGGCCATGGCTAGGTGAGTTCCTCTCGACGCCTAGGCGCTGCTTCGACAGAGCTTTCCTTTCCAGATCTGACTCTTCTCTTCTTCTCCGACGAGCTTTCGAGGCTTCGACTTCTTGAGGGTAAACCCTAGCCTACTGTTCGTAGATCTCTGTCAGATCTCTAGATCTGACCGTTGCCTTTATATTTTGCGGAGATCTATGATGAGATCTCGAGGGGATCTCTGAGATCTATAGATCTATGATGATCTTGACTAAAGTTTCGGGATCACTTCAAATCTGTGTTGATCTTGAAAGATTTCTGAGGTCCTTAGACCAGTGATGAAATCTTTGTAGATTGTTCGCATGCTTATAGATCTATGATGTTCTTCAATATTTATGGCTAGATCTTGTAGATCGATTCTGTTAATTTGAATATGTGTTGGGATCTACAGATCTGCTATGAGATTCTGTAGATCGATCTCTGTTTATTGAAGATCTGTGCTAGATCTGGTGATTGTGTCTGGATCTCGAAGATTATTTCTGTTTCTTTGCAGGTCTGTGATAGATCAGTATATCTGAGCATTTTTCTTTGTGATTATTGTAGAGATCTGTTATTATGTGTGCAGAATCGATTAGATCTATGAGTTTTAACTCAGATCTGAGAAATCGAGACAAGTTCTTCATAGAACTTGTAGATCTGAGAATTTGGGTTTATTTCTAAGAACTGAGATCTTGTGTCCTGACACTCTTGTGTCGGACACTGCATGCATGATTATAGCTACTGTTCTTCTATGATGGAAGTTGTTTACTCTTTTGGTAACCATTGTTTCTTTCTTTTTGAGCTACTCTGGGTGTTCGTGTCAGTTTTGGACTTGGTGTAGTGTCTGTATCGGACGGTTGGATTATACTTGATCACTGCTTGGCGTGTACCTGCTGTTAAACTTTGGTGTTGTACCTGCTGTTGTACCTGACCGTGTCGTACCTGCTGTTGTATCCGATTCGTGTCGGATACGAAGGAGATGACCCTGTGAACGTGTTGTACCTGCTGTTAGACTATTGATGGGCTGAACCATGAGTTGGGCTTGAGTTGGGCTTTAGTTGGGCTAGCTAATTGGATGTTCAGTTATTTTATTATTAATAATCTATTTGATTTATTTGTAATTATTATGTGGGCTGGACCGGGCCACTGGATTTGTAATATTTTGTGTATGTGTGGGCTGGCCATAAGAATTTTAGTGTTGGGCCAGTCTTGAGATTTTATTTTGTGCTAGGCTTTATGGCAGGAAGTTGGGAACATTGGTATTTTGGACTGACTGTGGGATTTGTTGGGCCAGGACAGTATGGCCAGAACTGGGGCCCAGTAGTTACAAGGTTGGACAGTAGCAGTGCAATTACAATTTAATTTTAAATAAATTCTTTTGTTTTTTTTCAGTTTAACGTTGCAAATGGGTTTCCAGAGTTAAGAGTTCTTTATGTTTATTTTAAGAAGTTTAGAAATTAATTCTAGTATTAAAGTTACAACCAAAACTGTCTTCCCAAGAAAGACAGCCCTTTTGATTGAGTAGATTAATTATTGAAAAACTAGAGTTTACAGGCACCAGCGAAGAGGGTTCAGACTCAGATCCAGGCGAGGCCACAGCAGCAACAATATCACCGTCTGGCCAGAGCTCCTGCACATCAGCATCAGAGACAGCATCTGGCGACCAATTGTGCTTTTTGTCATCGCCCCGGACACCATATCGACGAGTGTCGCAAGGGGTTAGGACTTTGCCTCTTTTGCGGATCCGACGCACATCAGATGAGGGACTGCGCTCAGGCTACAGCTTGACTAGCAGGAGGACCCCGAGGAGCTGGAGGACCACCGCCTGTACCACCCAGAGCATTACCTGCTGCATCCAAGAGAGGAGGAGCTCTGCCACCCCAGCAGCAGAGGTTTGCACAACACCAGCAGCAGTAGAGGGAAGGAGCACAGCAGGGACGCGCTTACGTCATGGCAGCAGTTGAAGAGGACGAGGCAGCGCCAGATGTGATCACAGGTTCTATACTTTTACATTCTTTCCCTGCCATTGCATTGTTTGATTCTGGAGCCACCCATAGCTTTGTATCATATAAGTTTCTACATAGACACGGCTGCACACCCAAGCCCATTAGGAGGAACTGTCGAATTATGACATGAGGAGGGTTAGTGCCAGTAAGTGAGATGGTGGAATGCCCTATCACTATTGCTGGGAGAGAGATTAGGGCTCGACTTCTAGTGATGCCACTGCCCGGATTCGATGTGGTCCTCGGTATCGACTGGATGAGCGAGCAGTTTTTCGTAATAGACTGCCATAAAGGGAAGGTGATCTTCAGCCCGCCAGGAGTTCCATCTTTCGAGATCAGCAGACGAGTTGCAGAGAGGCAAGAGGGAGTCTACTTCGGAGCTGTTACAGAAGACTAGGAGTTACCGCATCCACTTATTGCGAAGTTTCTCGACGTCTTTCCCGAGGAGCTGCCAGGATTGCTGCCATATCGAGATATGGAGTTCAGCATCGACCTATTGCCCGGATCAGCACCGAAGTCCCAGCATTGTTACAAAATCAACCCGAAGGAAGCTGCAGAGTTGAAGGCACAGATTGATGAGCTAGAGGGCAAGGGTTTTATTCGGTCCAGTGCTTCACCCTAGGGAGCACCGGTACTCTTCGTGCCCAAGAAGGATGGGACGGTGAGGATGTGCATTGACTATCGTGCACTCAATAACATCACCATCAAGAATAGATACCCTTTGCCGCGGATTGATGAGCTGTTTGACCAGCTTAGTAGAGCGAAGGTCTTTTCTAAGATTGATCTTCGGTCGGGATATCACCAGATGAAGGTTCGGGAGCAAGATATTCCGAAGACAGCCTTCAACACCCGATACGGCCAGTATGAGTTCCTGGTGATGCCGTTCGGACTCACCAATGCCCCAGCTGTGTTTATGAACCTGATGAATAAGGTTTTTCACAAGTATTTGGATAAATTTTTTGTAGTCTTTATTGACGACATTCTGATCTATTCGAAGACAGAGAAGGAGCATGTAGAGCACCTGCAGATTATTTTGGGGATCCTGCGGAAGGAGAAGCTGCACGGGAAACTCTCGAAACATGAGTTTTTCTTGGACAAAGTGGAGTTTCTAGGGCATATGGTGACTGGAGAGGGGATTTCTGTGGATCCCAAGAAGATTGAAGCAATAGAAGCATGGGCACCTCCCAAGTCAGTAGTAGAGATTCGTAGTTTCCTGGAGCTAGCAGGATACTATAGGAAGTTCGTGAAGGACTTCGCCAGGATAGCAGAGCATATGACGAAGCTTACGCGGAAGAAAGAGGAGTTCATCTGGAGCGACGCCTGCCAGTCAGCATTTGAAGAATTAAAGAGAAGACTCACGACGGCACCAGTTCTAGCTTTGCCATCAGGATCGGAAGGATTCGTCATATTCAGCGATGCTTCAGGGAAAGGCTTGGAATGTGTGCTTGAGCAGAACAAGAAGGTTGTAGCTTATGCTTCTAGACAGTTGAGGCCCCATGAGAAGAATTATTCTACACATGACTTGGAGCTTGCAGCAGTCATATTTGCCTTGAAACTGTGGAAGTATTACCTGTATGGAGAGAGAGAGAGTGGACATCTTTACAGACCATAAAAGCCTGAAGTATGTCTTTACTCAGAAGGAGCTGAATATGAGGCAGCGCAGATGGCTGGAACACATGGGATTTTGACATCAGTCTGCAGTACCATCCTGGGAAGGCGAATATGGTAGCAGATACTCTCAGTCGATATCCTGTTGCTATGTATCTCACCCTGGACCGACATCTCTTGGAGGATCTTGAGAGCCTTGGGATTGAGATTGTTCTGCCAGGATTTGGAGGACAGATGATGCACATGCAGATACAGTCGGGGTTGTTAGAGAAGATTAAGGAGGCCCTGCTTCTTGATGAGGGACTCCGATGTCTTAGAGCTCAGGCGGAGGCAGGACTGCTCGACGACTTTACCATTGCGGAGGACGGATCCTTGAAGCACGGGAGCCAGCTGTGTATGCCCAAGGAGCTGCAGAAGGAGGTGATGCAGGAGGCCCACCAGTCGTAGTTTGCAGTATTCTATACATCCTGGGTCTACCAAGATGTACAAGGATTTGCGAAAGTATGTTTGGTGGTATGGGATGAAGAGAGAGGTTGCCAGATTTGTTTCCAGATGTCTTGTGTGCCAGCAAGTTAAGACGGAGCGCCAGAGACCAGCAGGACTACTCCAGCCTTTACCTATTCCGGAATGGAAGTGGGAACATATTACTATGGACTTCGTCTCTGGATTGCCGCGTACCCCCAGTGGCAAGGATGCTATTTGGGTGATCGTGGACAGATTGACGAAGTCTGCTCATTTTATTCTGTTCAAGGTTAGGCTGTCGACCGAGAAGCTTAAAGATCTCTACATGCGTCAGATCGTGAGGATTCACGGGGTACCGGTGAGCATCGTTTCAGACAGAGACAGTCGCTTCACATCACACTTTTGGAGGAGTCTACAGATGAGCTTGGGATCACAGTTGAAGTTCAGCACCGCCTATCATCCACAGACGGACGGGCAGTCTGAGAGGACCATTCAGACACTGGAGGACATGCTACGGGTTTACGCACTCGACTTCGGCGGTTCATGGGAGGACCATTTGCATTTAGTAGAGTTTGCCTATAACAACAGTTATCAGGCTAGCATCGAGATGACCCCGTTCGAGGCATTGTATGGGCGGAGATGTCGCACGCCGTTATCTTGGGACAACGTGGGCGAGAGAGCTTTACTTGGACCAGAGATGGTAGTAGACTTGTTCGCCCATTGGTCATATGGTTAACCTGATTTTAATAATTGATCAAAACTCTGTCTGGATATACGAAGCTTGTTGGGATATCTCAACTTCTTGGACATAAGCAAGATTGGATATTCACTCCGTTCAAGACTGAAGATCTGTTTGCCTACTTGAGTCTGTACTTCCTATGCAATGTAATTTTTTACTTTATTTGAGTCTAGGAATACGTTGTACACCGAGTCGTACTGGCAAATAGGCTATCCCCAAAATAGTTCAAAATGTTTTTAAAATGACCTATCAAAATATTTTCAAAAAGGTTTTCAAAAATCACCAAAAATCTATTTTAAAACCCTAACCTAACCCTGACAGAACTCGGCCAGAGTTCGGCCAGAGTTCGGTTGGTGGCCGTTTGATTTTTGAATTCTCTGGAACTTGGTCCTCCTGCAGTTGCGGATTTGACCGAGATTTGCTCATCGAGTTCTGCCCGAATTCTGCCCGAATTCTGACAGAGTTCTCCCTTTGGAATTCCTATAAATAGAGATAGATTTCGATCATTTCAATTCACTCATTCACTTTCAATCTTCTCTCTATCTAAAAAGCTTTCTGCCTTCCAAAGAGTTTTCTAGAGCTTTCATTTTCAGATCCCAAGCCAGTTACAATCCTCTAGTCGATTTGCCAGTACGGTACGGTCTAGAAGTTTCTGAGAGATTGTAATCAGAAGGCTTGATTGAAGAATACCTCTTCATATTTGAAGTTGGACGAGTTCTTCGTATCAAAGCTCGCGTTGTAGAAGTTGCAAGGACTTCGTAAGAAAACTTGCAGTTTTTCCTATAGTGGATTCAACTGGTAGCAAGAGTTCTACCGACTGGATTAGTCCTCAACAGAGGGATACCAGTATACATCGCTGTCTTTGCGTTTGCTTTCTGAACTCTGCCTTTACATTATTTCAACTGTGATTATATACTGTGATTGTGTTGCTAATATTTTTTAATTAGCATTATTCCGCTGCCAACTATATTCACTCCCCCTCTAGAGTATTACGCTTTACTATATCGTTACTACAATTGGTATTAGAGCGGGTGTTATAGGTAAAGCGAGGTAACAATGCTATTATTTATTTATTATTTATTAGATCACAGCACATCACATGGCTACTATGAAATTCACAAGTGAAGGTCAGGCCACAAACAGACCCCCCACTGTTTGATGGTACTAACTACACTTATTGGAAAACACGGATAAGTTTCTTCTTGAAATCTCTTGATTTTGACTTATGGGCTATTGTTCTTGATGGCTATCAGAAGCCACCTCGTATAAATATCGAGGGAGTTTTGGTTGAAAAACCCCAAAGCAGTTATACAGAGGAAGAAAAGAAAAAGGCCAGTCTTGACGCACGTGCCATTAATGCTCTTTTTTGTGCCTTAGACAGAACAGAATTTAACAGGGTATCTACATGCACAACTGCAAATGGTGTATGGAAGCTTCTCGAAGTTACACATGAAGGCACGACTCAAGTTAAGGAGTCAAAAGTCAGCAGACTTACTCAAGAGTACGAGGCGTTCAAAATGAAGCCAAATGAAACAGTCACACAAATGTTCGAGAGGTTCTTGGATATTGTAAACCCTTTGTCCTCCTTAGGCAAAGATTACATTAACCACGAAAAGATTTGCAAACTCCTGCGAGCTCTCACCAAGAACTGGATTCCAAAGGCTACAGCTATCATTGAAGGAAACGACCTCACCACAATGTCACTTGAAGTACTCATGGGTAAACTACTCACTCATGAACTGGAGCTACAAGATTTTGAAGAGCCTGCTCCAAAGGAGAAGACTATCGCCCTCAAGGCTCAGCACAGAAAAGCTGTTGAAGATGACTCAGACAGCAGTGGATCTGACGCTGAAGATCAAGCTCTCCTAGCAAGGAAGTTCAAAAGATTCATGAGACATGAGAAGAGAGTCAAAGAGAACAACAGCAACAACTGGTATCAAGAAGATGCTGTCTGCTATGGCTGTAAGAAGAAGGGACATATGAAGAAGGACTGTCCCATCAACTCATCATCGAGCAAGAAGAACAACAGGTATAAAAAAGGCAACCTGAAAAGATCAATGTCTTGGAAATATGCCAACACCAGCATATGGCATGAGAGTGAAGCTAGCGACTCAGAAGATGAACATTCAGAGGACGCTGCAAACATCTGCTTCATGGCAATCGATCAGGTACCTACTGAACCTGTAGAAATATATGATGACTTCACCTTTGAGCAATTAGGAGATGCCTTCAGTGACCTGATGCTTGACTACAGGAAACTGCGTAGTAAATATCAGACCGCTAAGAAGGTACTCAAAGAGTACAAAGGAGAAATAGGAAGACTTACCGACCTACTAGCTAAGGTTAGAGCTAATGTTAGTGAGTCTGGTGAGCTTTCCTCTATAAAGCTCTTATTACACGAGACTAAACAGTCATCCGAAGAGAAAGACAAGATTATAGACCAATTGAGAGAAGATCTTTCTAGAGAAAAGAAAAGTCTTCAATCTGCACAAATCAGAATGGAATCACTCACTTCTGATTATACTAAGTTATATGACACTTCCAAAAGGTTGGAAATTAGGTTAGGAAAACAGCTTGAGCCTGCTGCTTTCTATCCTAACACGTGTCACTTACCGAGAATTCGGAACATTCCCAAGCCAAATACTGTCAGACCAAACCATATAAAACCTTTACCCGAAAAGGTTAAGCCCAAACAAGATCATATGTATGCATTCTTCTATACTAGAAAACCCAAACCTACCAACCATGCACACCACTCAGCTTTCAACACTCGACATGCACAATGTCATTATTGTGGCCTCATTGGTCATATATCATCTGCATGTCGAATGAGAAAGCTTGTAGATTTAAATGTTTATGCTTGGATACCTAAAGCTAACAATTCTGGACCCTACAAGAAATGGGTACCAAAGGTTTCATCTACAAACTGTTTTGTAGGTGGAACACCCTTCACATGCTAGAAGCAAATGGATCCTCGACAGCGGTTGCTCACGGCATATGACCGGTGACGCTACCCTATTTGCAACACTGTCGAAGAAGAAGAAGGAAGGTTATGTTTCCTTCGGTAATAATTTGAAAGGGTATATTATTGGTATCGGTGATGTTGGTAAGTCTCCCTATCCAGTGATTAAAGATGTCTGTCTGGTTACCGAGTTGAAACATAATCTGCTCAGCATAAGTCATCTAGCTGATCATGGTTATGGTATCAACTTTGGCAAAGACAAATGTACTATAGTTGATAGCTCAACTGGTAGTACTATCTTTGAAGGAATCAGGGAAGACAATATATATGTTTTCTATCTGCTGGAAGAAGCTAACATTTCAGGTAGATGCTTAATGGCCAAAAGTGATGAGAGTCATCTATGGCACATGAGACTCGGTCATACAAACATGGATACAATTTCAAGATTATCCACAAAGAAGATAGTACGCGGTTTACCAGACATAACATTCAAGAAGGATTCGGTATGCAGCCAATGTGAAAAGAACAAGGCTACCAGATCCACATTCAAGTCTGTAAACGCAGTATGTACTACTAGACCTCTACAATTGCTACACATGGATTTATTCGGTCCTAGCAGAGTTGCTAGCCTCGGAGGTAAATTATATGCATTTGTTATTGTAGATGATTTTTTCTAAATACACGTGGGTATATTTCTTGACACGCAAGAATGACGTATTATCCGAATTTGTCGCCTTTTGCAAGAAAGTACAAAATGAAAAAAGTTACATGATCACTCGAATTAGAAGCGATCATGGAGGCGAATTCGAGAATGCTGATTTCGAACAATTTTGTGACACACACGGTTTCATACACGAGTTCTCCTGCCCTAGAACTCCACAACAAAATGGAGTTGTGGAACGTAAGAACAGAACTCTAACCGAAATGGCCAGAGTGATGTTAAATCAATTTAGCCTTCCCAAATACTTCTGGGCTGAAGCTGTCAATACAGCTTGCTTTGTGCTCAATAGAGTTCTAATTCGACCCAAATCGAAGAAGACTCCATTTGAGTTATGGTTTGATAGAATTCCTTCAGTTTCATACTTTAAGATTTTTGGCTGTAAGTGCTTAATTCTTAATGCTAAAGACAACTTGGGAAAGTTTGACGAAAAGGCCGATGAAGGTATATTTCTAGGTTATGCGGCCAAGAGCAAAGGGTACAGAGTCTTCAACAAACGTACCATGATCATCGAAGAATCAATCAACGTCACTTTTGATGAAATAAACCAAATGACTCACGATGATAGTGATGAAGATCTGCCTACATCAAGTTCAACATCAGCTGAACCTGAACCAAGCTCTGCACTAGCTGAACCCTCTAGAGGAGATCCAGGAACCAGCTACCTACAGAGTCTACCGAAGAGGTTAAAATTCACAGCTGATCATCCACAAGATTTAGTAATTGGTGACATTACCAAAGGAGTAAGTACTCGATCATCCAGTAGAGATATTGTTTCTAGTGTTGCATTTATTTTACAGCTAGAACCTAAATCTATTGATGAAACATGTAGTGATAGTTTCTGGATAGATGCCATGCAAGAGGAATTGAACCAATTCGAACGGAATAAAGTTTGGGAACTTGTTCCCAAGCCTATTGATCATCCGGTCATTGGCACCCGTTGGGTATTCCGAAACAAACTAAATGAGGATGGTTTAGTAACTCGTAACAAGGCTCTACTCGTAGCTCAAGGATACAATCAAGAAGAGGGTATCGACTACGATGAGACTTATGCCCCAGTTGCGAGATTAGAATTCATTCGAATGTTATGTGCATTTGCATATTTTCATGATTTTAAACTTTTTCAAATGGATGTAAAAAGTGCTTTTCTAAATGGCTTTATAAAAGAAGAAGCTTTTGTAGCACAACCTCCGGGTTTCACGGATTTCAAAAATCCTGACCATGTTTTCAAGTTGAAGAAAGCCTTATATGGTTTGAAACAAGCCCCTCGTGCTTGGTATGACCGTCTAAGCTCTTTTCTACTTGACAACGGTTTTTCAAAAGGAAAGGTTGACACTACACTATTTATTAAATCTTTTAATGGCAAGCTGCTTTTAATTCAAATCTATGTTGATGATATCATATTTGGATCCACTGATGAATCTCTTTGTCAAAAATTTTCTAAGTATATGCAGAATGAGTTTGAGATGAGCATGATGGGAGAGCTGAAGTTCTTTTTCGGATTGCAAATCAAACAAACCGACAATGGGACGTTCATTAATCAAGCCAAGTACACAAAAAATTTGCTAAAGAAGTTCGATCTGGCCTGTGTGGGCCGGTCTGCTTCTGTGGGCTTTGTATCTTGCTCTTTTCATTCAATAATTTTTTCTGGTTAATATATATATATATATATATATATATATATATATATATATATATATATATATATATATAAATATATGTATTGCGTTTAACGGACATGGGTATGTAAAGCTTAGCGTTTAACCTCATTCGAAACTCTACCTTGAAAATTGTGTTTTCATTTCATAACCGAAATAGAAAATATTGCTAATGCAGTCTGAAAAAAGAATTGAGCCTAAAATAAATACCATTGTATGACTTGGATATAAATTATGGACAATAGATATTTGGGTAGGTGTAGGATGAATTTTGGATATGAAAATATTATGTCAGACTCGGTTCTTGGCCTCAGATTAGGGAGTTAATTATTATTTAGAATTTGCTATAGCCATTTACATGAGTATAAGTCCCTAAAGATGAAAATCTATGGAATTATCAGTAGGTACATTTAGTATTAGGAGAATAGATCGAATTTGGTCACTTTTGAACTCGAAAATCTAAAAGCTGTCGGTTAAAATATAAATTCAGCATATGGCTGCAATAGAAATATAAGTATGCAAGAAGTAAGCCAGGAAAACCTAGTACTCTAGTAAATGTATACTTGGTCTAATAAACCTAGGTACAAATAGTTCAAATTAAACATCAAGACTCCGAAACAATTATTATAGTCTATCTTAGTTTAATATTTGGAGTTTGGATGTTTTAAATTATTTTCTGTAAACAGAAATTATATATTAAGATTTTAGAGATCAAACCTTTAGCTTAAAATATATATATATATATATATATATATATATATATATATATATATATATATATATATATATATATATATATATGCATTCAAGGTTATTTATTATTAAATTTGTCCTAGAGTTGAAATGACTAATATATTATAAATTGAATACTATTATTGTATATGCTTGTACATAGGTTTATGATTGCAGGTTTGACGCTATGAGTTAATTTCAACAAATAGCATGGTTCTCATGAATCCATACGGTTTGCTAAGTAAACAAGTGTGATTACTAGAATTATTAAAGGTAAAGAAGCTTGGTAAGGATTTTTCTATCTTTAAAGTTTACCTTACTGTCAATATTAACTGCATGGAGTTCCGGTGTTGAGTTGTTCCACCGAAGGGGTCGGCGTACACGAAATTTTATATATTGCGTGGTACCGTTGTTGAGGGTTGCTCCACCGAAGGGGTCGGCGTACCCGGAGTTTTGATATATATATTGTCTATTGTAAAAATTTTGGGTCAACAAATACAAAGGAGACTCTGCCAAAAAATTTAGTAATTTTGAAAGTTAGCCAATTTAGAGAATTCCATGAGTTAGGAAAGCATAATTGAATAATCTAAGTTTATATCCAGCTTCCTAGCTAATAAGATATTACCATATGGTGTGTTGTCTTTGAAACATAAGATGGTAAGATAAGTTGAATAATCTCTTGCAAATAATTATTACCATATGGCATGTTGTTTCCGATGCACGAGATGGTGATAAGTTGGATAATCTCCTGCCAACAAGATATTACCATATGGCGTGTTGTCTTTGACATATGAGATGGTAATTGAGTTGGAACATGATATTAGACATAAGAGTCAATAGACTATTGTCTGTGTTTGTAGATGCATCATAGGGTGGGAGAGAACAACTGGATCACATCTATCAAAATTCCTATAATATAATAACACCAGTAAAAACTGATCAGTAGTCCCGCATCTGTAAGGCCTTTCGATGTCGGAGGTGAGGCCTGGCTCACCAACATAGAATAGTCCAGTAAATTCTAAGAATAAAATTAAAATTTAAAAAGTTAACGCATACAAGTTTTCCACAAGATATGGGGGGTTGGATCTAAGACACCGTACCTAAAATAGATACCACCTGGTCCTGGGTAAATAGGATTATTGTCGGAAAATTAGAGAGTGATCGTGATCAAAATGTGTTCTCTAAACTGCATCATCATATAGAAAACTTGACTGTGATTGTGGTAGTGAATTTAGGTTGTTGTGGTTATGATTGTAGTCGCTATTTATAAATTACTAGGATTTGGTCGTAGAACGAACACCGAGGAATTTACTAGAATATAATCTAGTCACAGTCATATTTTAAGTTAACTTTATAATCTCTCTGAATTAATTTCTTTTGGAATTTCGAGAATCCGATCATCTCAGAGATTCTTAATTTATTTATTTTATTTTCTCGTCCTTGACTGAGGGCTTGCATGTCGTTTGACGACCTAGTATTGTTCACTAGATTTGTAGACCAAGGAGCTACTATTGTACATTAGAGACAAGCTGGAGAACAAGAACGAGATGTGACGATTTAAGGCAATTATATTGAAATCAGATCTTCTTATCATCAATTCAGATATATAAATATATAATTATATTAGGTTAATAGTTGTATTGGGTAGAATAGTCCATCTCAAATTTATAGTTTCAGAATGTCCTTTTGAATAATATTAATTTTATTTTGCAAGTTACGACTGAAATAAACCTATCCTAAAACCTTACGGGCGACAATCGCGAATATGGGTATTGGAGTATTCGTATGTCGCGTAGCCTAGGAATGTTGTGACGTACTCGGCTCGGCGTATTCTGGGAGTGGGGCGTGACACAAAGGCATATAACTTACCATTTAAACTAACATCTCTGGTGGGTCCAAATACATCCATATGTAATAATTATAGAGGTCGAGTAGTACTTACATCGTTGATCGACTTAAATGTTGATTTAGTAGCTTTGTTCTTTTTACAGTTGCTACATACCATGTCTTTCTTGAAGACGATCTCTGGTAAGCCTCATACCAATTTCTTTTTGGATAATCTCGCTATTATGTCCATGTTTGCACATGACCTAGCCTCATGTGCCATAGTTGACTCTCGTCATTTTTCGTGTATAGGCATCTACCTACAATATTAGTATTCTCCAAAAGATAAAAAACATAAATATTATTTTTTCTAATACCTTCAAAAATAGTACTACAAGTTGAGCTATCAACTACAGTATATTTGTTTTTAACAAAATTAATACCATAACCATGATCAGCTAAATGGCTTATGCTGAGTAGATTATTCTTTAATTCTGTTACAAGATATACATCTTTAATAACAGGATAGAGAGCCTTACCAATGTTACCAATACATATAATGTACCCTTACCAATTATTTTCGAAGAGACATATCCTTCTTTCTTCTTCGACAGTGTTACAAACAAAGATGCATCGTCGGTCATGTACCGTGAGCAACCGATGTCGAGGATCCACTTACTTTTAGAATGGGTTGGATGTTCTACCTATAAAATAATTTACAGATGAAATACTTTGTACCATTTTCTTATAGGATCCTGACAAGTTAGCTTTTGGTACCAAAGTACAAATATTCAAATCTACTAATCTTCTAACTCTACACGTAGAGGAAATATGACCAGGGATGCCACAATAGTGACATCTATCATGTGCATGAATGTTAGATGAAGTGTTGGTCGTGTGTACTTGTTTGGTAGTCCAATGGGCTTTCGGAGGATACTTATAATAAAAAGCATGCCTGGATTGTTATGTCTCTTGGGTTTGTCAGCCTTTGGTTGGACAGTATTCCTTTTGGGTAAGTGACATGTGTTAGGAGAGGAAGTAGTCGATATCAGCTGTTTTCCTAGCATAATTTTCAACTTTTTGGAAGTGTCAAATAATCTATTATAATCAGCTATTAGGGCATCATTTCTATTCAACGCATTAATACTCTTCTTCTTCTCGACTTAATAATCTTCTTACAGCTGAGCCATAGTCTTGTCCTTTTCCTCAAGAGTGCGTGATACTTCATGTAATTGAATCTTGATAGAAGCTAACTCACCAGTATCACTAGTGGGTTGATTCTTTCTAACTTCTTCTAATAGTAAGGTCAGTCTTTCTATCTCAAGTTTGTGTTCCTTGAGTACATTCTTAGAAATCTTGTATTTGCCTAGCAATTACCTATGGTCTTCTAGGAGGTCACTAAAGGCATCACCTAGCTCATCAAAAATAAAATCTTCATATAAAGGGTTAGTAGTTACCTGATCGAATACCATTAGGCACGCATTTGCAGTGTCTTTAGAACTGTCATCTTCTGAGTTACTGGCATTGCTTTCGTGCCATATAATCGTATTTGCGTATTTTCTGGACGTTAATTTGTTCATGTAACTCTTTTCATATTTGTTGTCCTTCTTGGTCGATGATGCTGATGGACAGTCTTTCTTGATGTGTCCTTTCTTTTTTGTATCTGTAGCATATTTGCTCTTTATCGTCATCATTGTTGTTGTTGATGTTCTTGTTTCGACGATTGAACTTCAAGAATTTTCTAAAATTTCTTACCCTGAGAGCTTGCTCTTCACCATCTGAGTCACCATCTTCAGACTCCTCTTCAACTATTCTTTTGTTTTGTGCATTGAAAGCAATTGATTTCTCCTTGGGTGCCGATTCTTCAAAATCCTGCAGATATAGCTCGTGAGTCATCAGCTTTCCTATGACTGTTTCAAGTGACATTGTTGTGAGGTAGTTCCCTTCAACGATTGATGTAGCCTTGGGATTCTAGTTCTTTATGAGACCCTTCAGTACTTTGTGAATCTTGTCGTGATTATTGTATTCCTTGCCGAGAGAAGACAATGGATTCACGATGTCAAGAAAACGTATAAACATCTGAGTAATCATCTCATTTGGCTTCATCTTGAATGCCTCGTATTTCTGAGTTAGTCTGCTAATCTTCGATTCTTTGACTTGAGTCGTGCCTTCATTATTTGCCATTAAATATCAAGAAAAAAAAATTATAGATAAATTGAACTTGATTGCAAACTCACTTGTACAGAAAAAACATAGAAATAAATCCTAGGAAATAATCTAAGTACAATTGTTTAATTTTTTGATTCTGGGGATAACGATGGAGGCTCGAAAAAGTGAAGCAACTCTGCCTTACTCCTTGGACTATCAGACACAGTCTTTGCTCTTGAAGAAATTTGCTAGCCTTTGATTGCCAACCTCTAGCAAGGATGTGATACCCTACGCTCTGCTATTTATAGTGATTCCTGCATAAAGCAAATTTTAGGCCGCATAAAGGGCCACGTGGCAACGTGTCTGTAACAGCACACGAAGGCCCGATCTTGGGCTGCCAACTGGTGGAGGTTGTTGAGATTTTGTTGTAGCAAATATGGTTGGTTGAGACTTGGTCAAATTGCCATGTATCCCCTCCACAAAGTAGAGCCTGAATCATTTTGGCTGCATAGTGGCCTTAGGGGCCTTGCTTCTGTCGCTCGGCTCTGCTTGGCTGCATAGGATCTTTGAAAACCTTGCTTCTGTAGCTTGGTTTCACTTGGCCGCATGGGATCTTTGAGAACTTTGCTTCTGCGGCTTGGTTTCACTTAGCCGCATGGGATATTTGAGAACCTTCCCTCTGCGGCTCGAGTCCCCTTAGCCGCATGGGGTCTTCGAGGGCCTTGCTTCTGCGGCTTGAGTTGTCTTTGTCGCATGGGGTCTCCAGGGGCACTGCTTCTGTGGCTTAGTTTTGCTTGGCCGTGTGGGGTCTCCAGGAGGACTGCTTATGCGTCTTAGTTTCACTTGGCCGCATGGGGTCCACCCACTACCTGCTTCTACAAGACCCCCTTCAAAGTTTTCAAATTAAAAATTTGGAATACTTTGAATAAGAAGCATGGAGATGAAACGTCAAGCCGCAGGGAAGCTTCAAGCCGCAGGAAGATTTCTGTCTGCAGAGAGATTTCGAGCCACATAGAGACTCTGTCTAGCTGTCACCGCCTCATTTAATGCTCAAATTTGCTTTTTAGATTTGGGATCTCTTTTCAAGGTAAAGGTGACGGTTACTAAGGATAAAATCCAAAAGGCCATCATTATCTTTTAATAGCAAGATAACCGAAGCGACGCCCATCCGTTTTAGCCTATAAATACAGGCTGTGTGATAGAGAGAGAATTTCTTCTATTCTCTTTCAAATTTATTTCTCTTTGTTGTGTTTTCTTCATCTTCTTCGACTAGACATGGCCTCCAAAGCTTCTAAAGCCACTAGCACCGCCGATAAAGGGAAGGGGACTGCTTCTGAGAAGTCACCCTTCTTCCACCCAGATGTTCATCCTCCTATCAAGGATAGGGCGGAAGAATGATCACTCGAATTAACACAGCCATGTCGTATATTTTATGTACGGGTCTGACCACATTTTGCCGCTGTGCCATGGCTTCAATGCCTTTAGTGCACAGTTGGCCTTTATAGGGAATGTGCTGCATGTGCTCTGTGTGACTGGGTCACATGGACCGAGCCGCATAAGTATAAAAGCACATGTGGCTTGCATCCCGTCTGTATTTGGGTCGCATACGTGTCATATGACTGAGCCGCATGGATCATCCCATATCTGGGCCGCATAGGTGCCATATGACTGAGCAGCATAGATCCTTCCATATCTGGGCCGCATATGTTCTGATTGCCTAGGCTGTATGTGTTGCTTAATTCGAGCCGCATATGCTTCCTTCATAACTTAGCCGCATAGGCTCTGTGGTCTTGCTTAAAAACCCATTAATTTTTTTTTAGTGTCTTCTTTCTTTGAACTTTGCAGTGACCTTGCCCACGACTCCTTCAGGAAAGGTTCTAGTAGGATATGCTCAGTCTGCCTTGGGTGCTAGACTTTACCAAATAGTCCAGGATGTGTCAACTTAGATCACCCTAAGTCAACCTGAAGACAGATTGAGGGAGATCAGAAGCCAATCCTTCTTCTTCTTACTTAGCATGATGAACTCTCGGTAGTTGAATGACATTCATCTGAAACCTATGTTTTTGTTTGGGGATGACCTGACTATTTCAGACCCGAGAATTATAGAGATATCTGAGAGCTGAGACTTCTATTTTCAAGGGAAAGCAATTCACATACCCCTGATGGAGCGCTATTTCCCCCTATCGGGCTTCAATATGGAGCCTCTTGAGTGAAAGATGCTAGGTTCCCTAACTCTGGATCAACATAGAGTATTCATGGGCCATATTCGTTTTAACAATCCTACGCGGTCAGTGGTGGCAATAAGGAAGACAATGAGCTACTCTATCCTTGGGCTGGCTCCTGGCAGTCTCATCAACGAACTGAAGCCAAACATACGATTCTTCGAGGTCGACACTTTTTTGAATCGAATTGCTTGCCAAGGGTCATACCCTACAGGGAGATTATCGCTATTGAACTGGCTGCACCGTTCCCCTCCATGGGTCAATCTGACCTCTTGGATCTTGGCGGAGTATGAGGACACCCTACGATAGATTGGCCTCTATTACGCTGCTAGGGGCTCCTACTATGGCTTGTTTATGAACCCGAAGTTGTTTATAACATTGCTTAAGATGTACAACTATCGGACTGAGACTTTCTTTACTCCCGGGGGAGAGATGGGGCTTGCTCTTCACGAGATACATGATGTGTCCAAATTGTCCTGGGGAGATAAAACTTATGAGGAGTATACCCCGACAAACGAAGAGCTGTCAACAAATATCCAAGAAGAAGGATGAAAGCTCAGAAGGGAACCTTCCTCATACCAAGGCTTGGATCGTTTATCTTTTTGACCTTAGCGCCTCTGGTCGGGTTGCCGTTAGGAGTCCCCAGTCTCAGGAACAAGTGGGTGCTCAGGTGTGAAGCACCAAGAGGGACCGAGCTGCTGGTGACAGATTCGAGAGTTTGAGCGACACTTTCAGCTATTTTTATCATGATACCCAACCTCTGTCTGCTAAGGCTATCCTGGCCGGGTACCTGATGATATGGCTGAGCATTTATGTCGTCTCGGGGGGCTCTGGTTCGATTGAGAGGATCAGCCGTAACCTGATCCTTCCGACGGTAAAGCTGGTCTTCGGATGCAAGTTGGCTCTACTTCTAGCTATGGTATGCAGCATCCATCGTGGTCTTCGTATTTTCACGTCAAAAGTTATTGCTCGTGAATTTACGAAAGCCTTTAACAGAATTGAGCTGTCGTACAACTATTTAATGGGGTGACTGTTGATGCGTTGCCCTTCTCTGATGTGACCTGGCCCGGAGGGTAATGCGACATCTGATGATGCCTTCATCTATCACTATCGTGACATGCCCTAGAATTGTACCACCTTTCCTGACTGTCGAGCCGCTATTGCACGGGTGGACAAATACTCATTTTTGTGTAGGTCCCGTCTTTTACTGAGAAAGAGATGGGACGCGTTTACCTTGATAGCGCTGCTGTGCCCCAGGCCCTATCCGAAAAGCTATTTCGCTGGTTGCAGAGTATCCACCCCTCACATCTGGTGTACCGCAACCGTAACATTGTATACTTGGAGCCATACTTACCCAGCCGATACTCTCGACAATTTGGGTATAGTCAATTATATTTGAATAAACCTAATCCCTGCCTGGGTTTCGAGGGGAACGTCTTGGATGGTATTCGGGCCTGGCATTATTATTCGGTGACCCACACCCAGGCTAGCTTTATCCTGCCTGACGCCGGGACTTTGGGGAATATCTCGTATATGGCGGCTCTTCATCATGTTTTCATGAACGCACCCCCAGCGACTTTGATCCACGGACCAGTTTTATTGTTGGTACCAAATTAGAGGAGCGACCGAGGGAATCCCACAAGAGGACGGGGAAGGGGAAGAGGAAAGATTCCGATTCTGACTCTGACATCACGGAGGAGGAGGAGGATAAATCTAAAGATCTCCAGTCCTCGGTGAGTCCTTTGGCGATGCGCGCACCTTCCCCTGTATCGAGCCCTCCGCATAAACGAAACAGGCTCGGACCCCTTGTCGCCGTTCGACCTTATTCCCAGAAGTGGGCCTGCCGTCAAAAAAATGGATAGTGACACCAAAGTCAGCACGAGGGTAAGTTCTTTCACGACAAGCCCCAGTGTTGTTCTTGGAACATTATCTGAAGGCTCTTCTTTGCAGAAATTGGAGGAAGCAAACCTTCTATCACCAGGAGCGGCCCACGTGGTTTCCCCTTTGGGATCTGACCCTGGAGCCGTGGGATCCCCACAAACTGGTGCCAATATAATTATGTCTCTGCCCGAAGCAACAGGGGCTGAGGAGGTAGACGTGGACCGTTCGAGCGCCGCTGCTGAGCTTACAGGGGATGTGGAGGCGACAGGAGGAGTTGAGACTACTCCGACTGAGCCCCAGTCTTTGCCTCAACCTCTAGTAAGCTATGTTACATTCTTAACGATGAGGAGATTTTTTTTTGCTTCAACTCCATCTTCTTCGGGTCAAACTGATTGTCGGTTGTTCTGGACCTATAGGGCCTGCCTCTCCACTACCGATGGCGGATGTGGCCGCGGAGGAAGGGATAGAAAAGGACATAGGTGCTGACCTGGTATAAACAAGAAGTGTCCCTTCTCCCCTTCCAGCTTAAGTCGAGGATTCCTCTACCATATTGAATACAGAAGTCGCGGCACCTTCAACCTCTTCGGTGGATGCAGGATCGACTAAAGCTGCCTCTTCCCCGAAAGTTAAACTTTCTGCTCTGCCCAGTCTTTAGCTTCTTCGGACCGTGGAGGATAAGATTGCTGCTGCACAAAAATCTCATCGTTCGGAGTTTGTTTCCCTTCTAATAGGGCCATCCAGCTCCATTGCGCCTCCTCCCCAGACGCCTTCAGCTTCCTTAGGTGCTATCCTTTCGACGTCGTCCTCTTTGGAGAACTTAGATGAGTCGTCAAAGGACATAGTCGAGAGGCTTTTCTTCCATTTGAAATAGGGGGTTGAGGCCGCTTTGAGGAGAGGGACATCATTCGCCGTAGCTCGTCATTGTGCCTGCGGTCAGATTGAACTGCTGAAGACGCTCCCGGGTGGAGAAGGGATGGCTACTCTTTTAGAGCATAAATTGGTAGAGGCTGATTGACGCCTAACCCAATTACAACAATTATGGCAGGTAGACGTGCCCGCTGCAGTGGAACAAGAGCGTGCCTTTCTCATAACAGTCGTAAAAAAAGTGAGGGCTGTACTGGAGACGACCAAGCCCACCTTGGAGAAAGACCTCCAAAAGTTGTATCTTAAGTACGACAAGCTGAGCCAAAAGGAAGAGGTTTGCCTAGCTCGTGAGGAGACCATCGTTCGTGCTATGACTGAAACTAACAAGCAGATCCTCCAGATCCAAGCCAAGCTGGCATCTCTGGAGACTGAGCTCCAAGCCACCCGTCGAGAGAGAGAGAGGATCTGCGAGGAGACCGATGAGGTCACACGAGCCTCTGCCGCTCTGGAGGGTGCACTGAAGAAGGTAGAGGACAACTGGAAGGCTCATGCACATCTTGAGGATGCTGAAAAGCTGATCCAGGAAGCTGAACACCGAGCCAGACTGAAAATCGAGCGCTCAACTGCACAGCTGGAAGACATACTCACCAAATTATGTGTCGCTGACGAGTAGTAGATTTTTTTTCTGGAGATGTAGCCCCACCTATGTAGTTGATGTCTATTTGAAATAAAGAGATACATTTTCTCCAATCTTTTGCTTATGATATCTGAAGTGCTTGTACTAGAGGGCCTAATACAGCAGTTGTTGTTGGTAGAGGACATCCCACTGGGGGACTTTTGGTGGATCTATTACTCTTTTGTGCATCTTGAAATACGAGCAGTAGATTTGAACTATTTTTGTGGACCTATTACCCTTTTGCGCACTGGTGACACGGGTAATAGATTAAAATGATTTTTATGGGCCTATTATCCTTTTGCGCACTGGTGGTGCAGAAAATAGATTAGAAAAAAATTTTGTGGACCTGTTACCCTTTTGCGCACTGGTGGCGCGGATAATAGATTAAAATGATTTTTGTGGACCTATTACCCTTTTGCGCACTGGTGGCACGGGTAATAGATTAGAAATAAAACCTAACAGCGGTCATATAGACGTGATAGGTTCTATCGCCTTAATACCATAATTTTATCCCGGGTTGGGTACAGGTGTTGTCACACTCACTTTTCAATTTCAAGGGTACTTTAGTAATTGTGATTTATTTCAATTTTTATGATTTTTATTTGAATTTTTATCTATTTATTAATTGGATTGCTTGCAGTGCGATTTGATTTCGTTGTAGACTGGTGACTTGGTAGTATAAGTAGTTTGACCTTAGTCAAACTTCACTAGAAGCCTAATAATGTAATTAAAATTCACATTTTTGTTTTGTTAAATTTTATTTAGATTTAATCTCTATTTTTGGAGTGGTTTAGATGATTGTCATTTTAGCCATTTTGGCCTTTCTGTGATTTTCTAGATAAGTTGACTTGTGTTGTGCTAGCAACTGGTTTAACCTTAGTGGACATTGTATAGGGGCCTAACCATGCATTATAATTGTCATTTTCATTTTTAGAATTTATTTTAGGCATTAGATTATTTTAAGGCTTTAATTGATTTATTTTAGCCTTTTTGCATGTAGGCCTTTAAGCTTTTTAACTTGGGCCCATTTCTACTTGAGAAAGAGTTGGCCCAAGTGAAACCCTAACCCTAGAGAACCCCCTTGGCCGCCCAAACAGCAGTACCCCTCCCCCTTTTCATCATTTGTGAAGTTTTGAGCCTCCACAAGGAAACCCTAAAAGATCCATCTCTCCAAAGCTCTTTTTCCTTCGTTCGGAGTCCGTTTCTTCCCAAACGAACTCCGTTACACTCGTCGAGGAGAGGAGGATCTGCTGAAGCATTTCTAGCATGGAGGAGGAGGCTTTTGCTGGAGGGAAATCGGCCAACACGACAACCGAGGAGCCCCGTTCATTGAGTTTTTGACACTCAATAGGTAAAACCCTAATCTACCATTGTAAATCTGGATTTTCTTTCATTTTTGCATCCATATAGGTGCCCTAGACTTGCCCACAAAATTTGGTGGCATTTTGACTTCGTTTGATGGCGGTATCGGACACGTATCGGTCCTTTACGGCACATGTTCGACGAAATGCCGCTCAGGATAGAAAGTTGTTGTTTTTCGATTCTGTCTTCATAGATGTTTAGATAATAATATTTTGATAAACTTTCGTAAAGAAAGATTTGGTTTTGACAACGTATCAACGTATTTTGATAATATTTTAATATCCTAGTCTCTTCCTACAACCAATGTGGGACGAGCACGGATACTTTGACAAAGAAGACCACCATGCTGTGAGGAACCTCTCACTCGAGCTCTACACGAAGGATGTCCACTTGAGCTCCGAGGCAAAGTTTTGGCAAGAATCTGTTGACGGAGCACATCCACCATGCTGTCAGAAAAAAATAGTAACGGTGAGAGACCCATCTGAGTAGGACGTATACTCTGATAATCTCTCCTCCAACACTCAATCCCACTACTGATATCATTCTTGTAAAGGTAATCTCTCAGATTATACGTCCTACTCAGATGGATCTCTCAGAGTATCCTCTCTGGTTGGTTGTCATATCATCGTTGCTGAGAGATGAGGGTCGGAGGACAGTCAACTTCATCTACGGCTACATAGTTTTTGCCTCGCCAGTCGAATGGCAGCAGCGACTATGTCCTGATCACCATGTAGTAGTCTAATATAATCCAGAGATTTACACAGTACTAATTCATATATGTAGTCCAATACAAATAGTCTAATACAAAAATAACCCAATACAAATAGTCCAATACAAATAACTACTAATAGCTAATGAGAACCACGCAGCTCACGCAAACGCTTAGTGATATGATCACGCAACCACCTCGAATAAGTGGGATCTTTGGCGTGAGAAGAGATATAGTCCCTTGCAAGTGTTGCATGAATAGAACTCCCGGTCTCACTAGCTACCGGTGCTGGATGAATAAAACTCCCGGTCTCACTAGCTACCGATGCCACTTCCTCCTTAACAGTAGCAGGAGCCACCTCAGTATTCACGGTTTTCCCTCAAACGACGGGCCGCTCCTCGGGTCATGGGTGCCATCTGGTAAGATCGATATTCACAAATAATATAATTGTAATATAAGCAAGCAAACTAAAGGAACCATCATGTAATTTGAGTATATTTTTGAAAGCAGATAAAGTACAAAAAATTTGATTTTTTGCCAAGTGTGAGAACGGATGGCTCAGAACACAACCCTAGATTCATTCTAACATACATTGGTGTGAATCATCTATGTTCTGTACATATGGTGTAGTATATGTTCTTATTGTATCTAGTATCTGAAGAATGTAACAGAATCAAGATGAACTCACATAATATAATACTAAGACATCATCTACTACTATATAAGATATAGTGATAGGTTGTCGTATCATCATTGCCGAGGGATGAGGGTCGGAGGACAGTCAACTTTATCTACGGCTACATAGTTTCTGCCTCGCCAGTCGAATGGTTGCAGGGACTATGTCCTGATCACCATGTCGTACCGTAGATTAATGTAAATGGAGCCAAAATACAGTACTAATTCACCATATCGTACCATTTGACTCTCTCACTCTCTCTTCTCCCCCCTCCGGCGCTCTCACTCTCTTCGGCACTCTCACACTACTAATTCCTATGTGTTTTAAGTGTGAAAACGGATGGCTCCGAACACAACCCAAAAATCATTCTAGCATACATTAGTGTGAATCATCTATGTTATGTACATATGGTATAGTATATGTTCTTATCGTATCTAGTATCTGAAGAATGTAACAGAATCAAGATGAACTCATATAATGTAACACTAAGACATCATCTACTACTATATAAGATATAGTGATAGGTTGTCATATCATCATTGCCGAGCGATGAGGGTCGAAGGATAATAAACTTTATCTACGCCTACATAGTTTCTGCCTCGCCAGTCGAATGGCTGCAGGGACTATGTCCTGATCACCATGTCGTACCATAGTTTCTGTCTCGCCAGTCGAATGGCTGCAGGAACTATATGTCCCGATCACCATGTCGTACCATAGTATCTGAAGAATGGCTGCAGGGACTATATGTCCCTAACCCGAATCCAAACCCGAACCCTCCCCCAGCCGCCCTCGCCCCCCTGCCCTACCCCCCAGCCACCCCCACTCCCCCCAACCACCCGCATCCCTCCTGCAGGGACTATTGCAGGCTAAGGTACTGGGTTTACCTTATTAGGGCAAGGTATTGGGTTACCTTATTAGGGTAAGGTATTTGGTTACCGATATTGTGAACCTAGGTTGAAAGCATAATAAGGTTGTAAAAGCATAACAAGGTATTGGGTTACCGATCCGAAACTGCCGATACTACCGATATCGCTGATATCCTATTTCTTAAACTAGGGTTTGTCATATCGTCGATACTACTCATTGTATTTGTACCCCGTGCTGCCCCGCGCGCGTCACCTCCGCTGGCCCGGAGCGCGCTGCCCTCCGTCGCCCCCCGCAGTCCCGAGTGCGCCAGCACCCCTTCCACCCCCGCCGCCACTCCCACCCCCGCAGCCCCTCCAACCCCGTGCTACCACGCGCGTGCCACCCCCGCAGTCTCCGACGACCCCGCAGCCCACGATGCCCCTGGCAGCCCACGACACCCACGACCACCGAGAGAGAGAGAGAGATTACCTTTAGGAGAGAGAGAGGAGAGGTCGCCGATCACCGCCACGGAAGAGAGAGAGGAGAGTGAGGTCGCCGACCGCCGCGGAAGAGAGAGAGAGAGAGAGAGGAGAGAATGAAATTTTGGGGGAATGAAAAGTTCCTTTACTCGTTTCAATTTAAGCCTGGGCCCTTTATTTAGCGACGGACTAGCGACGGATAAAATCCGTCGCTAGGCCGTCGCTCTATTTGATACTTGCCGACGGAACATCCGTCGCTACATAGTGGAAGAATTATTCTGCCATTTCCTTCAATAATTCCTGCCAAATAATCGACTGCATGGCGATGGCTCCTTATCCGTCGCTATATCTCCGACGCCCTAGCGAAGAATGAGCGACATTTTCTCTCCCTTAAAATAAAATAAAAATTGTATCGGCTTGTCGTCGGTACGCGGTCGGTTATTTGTCGCAAATCCGTCGCTAACGTCGACGAAACTTTTCTGTCGCTAATGTGCCATCGCTAATTTACTGTATTTTGGTAGTGTCCGTCAGGCTTTTACTGACGAAGATTGGCTTTGGAGAGGATTCAGCACCGAGATCAACTTGTATGACCTCGTCTTCAGTGGGAGGGTCTCGTTGTTCAAAGCACTTCTTCCATTGTGCATCCAACTGTTGGGCCCATGGTACTAATTCAAGAGGTTCAAGTAGATCTTCGTCTTCCTCTTCAATGTCAGCGGATGTCATATTGACAGAGAATGTCTGCCTGAATACACACTACACCAAAATGGACGATTTGCGACATTTATATTTGTCTAAGAACAACGTACTAAATCTGTCGTTTTGTTTTCGACGAATTAAATTTGTTGTTTAATATCAAAATCTGCTTCACGAAAACAATATATTTAAATTCAACGGGTTACAACAATTGTTTAGTATTAAAATTCTGTTGTAAACTTTGGCTTCCCGTCATTGAAAAATTTAGGCTTCTAAAATTTTCACCAAACTCGCACTTTCCCTCTCCAAAACCCCGCTGCCCCCTAAATTTTTCACCAAACCTGTGCTCCCCTTTCACCCAAACCTTTCTTCTCCCGTTGGAACCCCGCTCCCTTCACTCAGTCCTCCGGAACCCCGATCCCGCCGGTACCACCTTGCTTCCGCTGTAAACCCGCTCCCTGCTGGACCCCCGCTCCCGCCGGAACCACCCCACTCCCACTGGAAACCCGTGCGCTCGCCGCTGGAATCCCGCTTCCATCAGGTAATAATATCATCCTCTCTAAAAACTCTATGTTACTGTTGGAACCGCCCCGCCGCGGTTTTTCCTCCTTTGCGCCTTCACAGGGGCGAAGGACTGTCCCGACGGGCGAAGGATGGGAACGACGATCAGCGGTTTAATCTATTCTAGGGTTTAATATTAGGATTTTTTTATTTATTTTCTAGGGTTAAGCCAGCCCCGGTGGTGTCGTAGTTCTTTGGCTGGGCCCCAACGGTCTCAGCATAGAGATTTTAAAGTTGGACCTCATCTTTCCGGGGTTGAATATTATGGATGCGTGGGAGGCGGTGGGGCCAACAAGTCTCAACTCGGACTAGACGACCAAGGAGTTCAACATCCTGTCATGGATGTCGATAGTGGCCCCGCACGAAAGTGGTGTAGTAGCCCTTCTAAAGTCTTTACACCTAGGGTGGTCCGGCACCGATCAGGTCTGCGATGTTGAAGTGAGCCATATGTATTTGATGGAATGCCAAAAAAGAAATCAATTTAGTTTATTGTACACATTACTTATATATGTCGAGTGTTTCTGTGTTATTATCTTCATTTTACAACTAATAGACTTAAAATGTATTCTTGTCGTGCATGGTTTTTGCAGAAGTTATACCAGTGGGCAAAGGAGAAGGAGCATGATATTCGCAAACCATTCAAACAAGTAGGCGCCAGGTGCCTCCGAAACATGCTATGCAAGGAAAAAATTTGTTGATGCCAAGACTGGTTGTGGAGGGTCCGAGTGGACAAAAATGAACACTGGATCGCATTAAAGCAGTTCTGAACAAAGGAAAAAAAATGCGGCAAATGCAGAGACCAACAAAAGAAATCGAGCAAGCAATATCAATATTCGGTCTCCACACAGGTGGTTCCATTCCTACAACTGCTCACAGAAAAAAGATGGTACGTGTGCTTTGTATCGGTCTATGCCTATTCATCCTTTACAACTACCATTTTCTTCAAATTTTAGAAAATCTAATTTGGGAGAAAACCTAAGCCTCAAGAGACCTTCTTCGCCACTCATGTAAGGAAGGACAACTCCTTTGTGGACAAGAATGCCAAGGAAGTTTGTGTAAACTTTAATGTTTATCAAAGTATACACACATAAATTTTTTTTACTTGTACATCTGATACATATCAGTATCAGATTCGTGCACAAATATCCGAATGATATCCTGCTTGTATATGTTGTACAATTATCCAACTTGCTGCTATAACCAATAGCACTTGCACACTCCGCAACCATTTATACTAGTATCCACATTCGTGTCATGTATCTGTATCTGTAACACATATCTGTATCCATATTTGTACCAATGACATGTAGTTTTCCCCATTCATGATACTCTTTCTTTACATGGTACCCTAACTCTAAAAAATTAGAGCAATAACTTCTGTTTATGGTAAATTGTGAATGTTTTTAACCATTACAAACCTCTCTTCCTTATATATGAACTTAGCTGAACCAAGTGCACATCATGTTGGATATATGACATTGCTCTATCAACTTGCACTCTATTATTATTGTTTGATTCATTGTACTTGGAGTACGGGTATCATTATTTCTTGTATGTTAAACTTGTCTATTCCCTTCTCATGGTCATAAGAATTGAGCTGAACCCACAATTTTTTTTCAAGCTATGAGTACGGGTATCATAATTTCGTGGTTGGAGCTTAGATAGGAAGCTTACTCCTATAAGAATGTCTCAGAAAATAATGGCAATTCCAATCACTTGTATGTTACGGATCTATAATATTGTCTATATGAACCTATAATAAGAATTGAAACTGTTTACCATTATCTGGTATATGAAATGTTAAAATTTTGTTTGTTTTACTTTAAATTTTTTTGGTTTATGTAAATTTATTTTAAGTACTTTTTGTTTGTTTTTCTTTGAACAAGATTGCAATTACTTACTTTTTGTTCATAATCTTTTGAAATGCTTCTCTGGTTTATCGAAGTACTAACCAAAGTTCTTTATCATATTATATCTTAACAGTGTCCTTTGTTGAATGTAAGTTATTGCCCTCCATCTGAATTAAACCTATATTGTGGAAAAAATTTGGCAAGTTCTAATGTCAGATCTTCATGTTTTTATTTGTTTGACAGTCTTGCTTCTGTTTAGTTTATTACATGTGCAATTTTTTTATTCCATCTTTTTATAGGTTGTTCTTCTCTATAACTCACTTAGGTGGAAAATGGACAATGTAATTCGAATACTTGTAAGACATAGTTCTTACTATTGATCGTGAATTTTTTTCCTAATAGTTTGATTCTACAATTATGGAATGCTTTTGTGTATACATGCTGTACAGATATTGAGACATCCATCTGCATATTTAAGTGATCTACTTGTTACCTAGCTATGCTTGATATTGAGCTTTACTCCTAATATGTCTAAGTTCACATTGGATTATGTGCTTGTTGTTAAGTATAACTAAAGTGACTTAGTCATAGTCTTCTATAGCACTTAGTTTTTTGGTCTTTATGCCTCTCTTGTTGATTTTTTTTAGAAAAACGTTCTGACACCATGTCGAAGTCCTTCGTTTCAGGTCAATTTTTTGCTGCAATCGCTTTGATCCAGCCCCTCGGTGAAAAACAGTAATACGCCCGGAGGAATTCCTCCCCGCGGACTTCCCCGTACTTAAAGTAAAATGTCTAAGTGCTCCCTCCTTGATTTTCTTTCTCATTCTCTCTCTCGTCATCATTCGATCTTCAAAGAAGCCTCTACTTCAATGAAAGCTCCTCAGAATTTTTCTTGTAACTTAAGAACAACTTAATATAAAGTACTTTAGGCTGAAGACCAATGTTACTGGCTGGCCTTAGAAAAACTCAAGCCTTTAAAAGTCTATATAAAAAAAAGAGCACTCTCTCAAATAGAGATCTCTATATTAAAATATACTTTCTTAGTTACATATACAACAGCTCAATACTTTATATAGGGGCAAGCAAATGAAACCATGAAAATGGTACAATAACAGTAACTTCATGCCTCCTTGGACTAGGGAGTGACATTTGCTCTTTCCCTTCTCCTTTTTTGTGAGTAGAGTTTGCTACTTGACTTGATCTGGTACAGATGTTCAGGGTTTTTTCTTATGCCCTTAGATGATAAGTTGATAGGCTCCTTCCCCCTTAAGTACGAGTATATCTTAGAATGAGAAATAAAAATAGAGAAGTGGTTGCAACCTTTCATTTCTTTACCAATTAGTCTAAGATGCAGGGAGCTAAAAGCTTGTGTTATCTGCAGCCATATAGTAATCTTATCTGTTGAGTTACTGGTGGCCCTGGTACCTGGATATATTTGTCACGTTAAGCAAATGTTGAGGCCGATATCACGAGTTCCCAACAAATCAAGAGTGCTACAAGAAGAAGATAAGGGCCTAATCTCTAAAGATAACTCAATTCTTATAGAGATTCAGAAGAGAAGCAAACAAAGAAAAATGGAGACGGAAGAGAACTAGAAAAGGGAACTAGGAAGCACGGGAACTACAAAAATATAGGTACTGTCATGTCAGATGTGTATTAGACACATCGGATACACCATTGACACCCCAAGGAGCTATTTTTCTTCCAATCTGCTCTAATATTCTTTTAAAAGGTTCAGCTTCAAAAAACCACCTCCTAGGCTAGAGGATGCTAATGTAACAACTAATGATGTTTCAGCTTATGAAAAACTACTACAAGATCCACCTGAACTTCAGCAACAGTTTGGGGTGGATCTACTTCCTGTTGTGGCTCAAGTTTTTCCGTATGGAGGCATTTGTTTTGTATTTTAACATTTCTTCTCTCTTTGTTTCCACCTTTGTACATTATAACAAATATTATGCTTTGAGACCACATTTCTGCAATGCCCAGATATATGGCTCAAGTGTGAGTGACCTCGTTCGCCATACATGTTTATTAGTTATTGGGAAGTTGATGTACTTCAGCTCGGCTGATATGATTCAGTCTTTGCTTAACGTGACAAATATATCCTGCAGGTACGTCTATGTTCAGATTATATATATACTCAGTGTAGTGATCCAGTGAGAAGACACTACAAACCTAAATTTTAAAGAGTTGATAGGAAAGACAATATGTAAGTTTTCAAGAATGAAAGCAAATAAAATAAAAATTCTGGAAAACGACCTTGATGATAATTTGATAATCTCAAAATCGAGTTTAGGATGAAGAAAACATCTACAATATACTGTTACATATTCTATAAATTTATCAGATTTTGCAAATACATCCAAAAAATCAAACTCAATAGTGAATAAAATGGCAAAGAGAGGGAATCATATTCCATACTTCCAACAGCACATAAAGGTGTTTATATAAGGTTAGTTGCTAGATATGCATGTATCTCTCCATATTTGGCAGTTTTGATGAATTCTTAGCCCAGGCGCATAGTTTAAGTTCCATTTTTTGCTGCTCTTAATGACGAGTTATTAATTTTCCTCATGTTCTTTGCTTTTTGTTATTTATTGTATGAAAAAGTTGAATATGTTGGTCTTCCTTTGGGCTTTGCAACTGCTATAAATTGCTGGTGTTAATAACTTAATATAATTCCATAATTTTGATGTTCATATTGTGTCCCAAAGACCTTTTGGCAAGCATTTACTGCATTCTTTTATAAACAACTTCTTTATTTTCTTTTTCGATTCATCTGAAACAAGTCTAGCTATGAGCTCTTAGGCATGTTTTGAATCTACCCTTCTAAAGTGAAAGGTCTTTCTTAGCATCATGAGGTTTCCTTGTGTATCTTTAGTCTTACTACATGTATATTGCCCTTTGATTGACTTTTATATTTTATTTCTTTATTCGGATGAATGAGTATCCTATTTATTTTTGTAGGACTTCGATGTTAGAGAGTTTGAAAAACCTGTGGCTGGCAGGTTGACTGAAAAGAATCCTTCCTATATTCTTCCAGCACTTCGCCGGCATCTCATACAACTATTAACATACCTAGATCAAAGGTATCAACACTATTTGCTTTCTTATACAACTGTTAATATGGTTTTTCAATATTTTTAATAGAGAATGTTATCAACATTGTTATCAGCTATTTGCTTTCTTGAAATTAGAACTTTATGGGTGATCTGTATCTCTCTTCTTCCTTACAGTGCAGATAGCAAGTGCAAAGAAGAAAGTGCCAAACTTTTGGCGTACTTAATTCGCAATTCTGAACGATTGATACTTCCATGCATTTCCCCAATCCATAAGGTATGTTTCTCTTATTTTTTGTACAAATTCATGTCATTAGAGTATTTCATTCATAAATTCGATCCTGTATGCCTTTTTTAGTGGAAGTAGAACCTAGCTCTTCTAACCAGAAGGGATGTGCCTTAATTCTTATCCAATAGCTGTGTGTTTATCTTTGTGAACCCATGGGCACTTGTGGCAAGGTTACACGATACTGGGGTAAGTGCTAATAACGCCATTATTACAGGATTCCTTGCAACTATCGGATTAATTAAATTTTTTATATAGAGCATGAAAATGGATTAATTGAATTTTTTTCTCTACAGATGCTTTGGAATGAGGAAGCGCAGGTACTCCCAAAAACCAGTGTCATGTCCTTGTCGTGTTAGACATATTTTCAAGTATGCAGTAGTGCATGTACTCCAAAATAAACTAAGACTTGCCAAAATCATTGTCATCATGTACGTATAGTGTCTTATATGTGTCCCTGCAACACGAATGCGGAAGTCTTGACACGTGTCTTGCTGGAGGAACAGAGAACTGAGTTTCCTAGCAACATCAACAGAATTTTCTCTCAAGAAGGCAGTCATCACAAAGAAACTGAACACTCCCTCTGAGGAAGCTATTGACCTTATTTTGCACAATTAAAAATATTCTATGCTGTGTCCTAGTAAATTTTGGAGTGTCCGCGAGTGTTCGATCCACACGACGCAGCATGGAAATTTGCAAATCAGAAATTAAGACTTCCCCAATACCAAATCCTTGAACCCCAAGCTCAATATGTCATCCATTTCATCAAGAAATCTACCAAAAGCCTATATGATAACCCATTCAAAACTAAAAAACATATACACTTGTGGGATTCTAATATCATCTAGTTCCTCTTGAATTACAGAGAAAATCCTCACATATTTATAGTATATGAAAATGAAAAAACAATCATGTTAACAATATTGAGTCATGATGGTCTTCCTGTTAGCAATCATGATGGTCTTCCTATTAGCAATCATGATGGTCTTCCTGTCAGCAACAATGTCCAGAATGTTAGCAAATGTTAGCAATCATGTTTCTCCTAAATTTTTTTTAGGATATGAATGAACTTCTCCTTTAAAATGTTAGCTCTTGAGTCATTCTCTTGGTCTATATTGCTTTTGCAAAAGTTACCTCTTAGCGAATGTTAGCAATCATGTTAACAATATTGAGTCATTATGGTCTTCCTGTTAGCAATCATGATGGTCTTCCAATTAGCAACAATGTCCAGAATGTTAGCAAATGTTACCTTTTAACAAATGTTAGCAAGCATGTTTCTCCTTTTTTTAGGATATGAATGCACTTCTCCTTTAAAATGTTAGCTCTTGAGTCATTCTCTTGGTCTATATTGCTTTTGCAAATGTTACCTCTTAGCAAATGTTAGCAGATGTTAGCAATCATGTTAACAATATTGAGTCATGATGGTCTTCCTGTTAGCAACAATGTCCAAAATGTTAGCAAATGTTACCTCTTGGCAAATGTTAGCAATGATGTTTCTCCTAATTTTTTTCAGGATATGAATGAACTTCTTCTTTAAAATGTTAGCTCTTGTGTCATTCTCTTGGTCTATATTGCTTTTGCAAATGTTACCTCTTAACAAATGTTAGCAATCATGTTAACAATATTGAGTCATGATGGTCTTTCTGTTAGCAATCATGATGGTCTTCCTATTAGCAACAATGTCCAGAATGTTAGCAAATGTTACCTTTTAGCAAATGTTAGCAATCATGTTTCTCCTTATTTTTTTACAATATGAATGCACTTCTTTAAAATGTTAGATCTTAAGTCATTCTCTTGGTCTATATTTCTTTTGCAAATGTTACCTCTTAGCAAATGTTAGCAAATGTTAGCAATCATGTTAACAATATTGTCAAAGATAGCATCAGTCAGAATTTGAATAATCTGTCTGCAAAGATTTAAAGCTCGACAAATTATTTACCTAACAGGAAGGAGAGTCTTATTACCTGGAGAATAAGAGTGCCCACAGTAACTTGTCTATGAAGGGCATTGAGTATTTACATACACAGCCGGGAGATTACTCGTAGAGACATGTAATGAGTATTTACGTTCAAAGTAGCTGAAGATATCTTAGATAAGAAAACCAATATCACAACTCTGATGAAAAAATCACTCTGATGAAATTGCTGCTTACTAGCATTTTTGGGTTAATATGAATATTTTGACTCAATTTGTTATACAATATATGGTTTAAATTTGCTTTTTTAGCTACTAACAGTTCATTAATACTATTTATTTGGTAATTTTTTACTTGTTGATGGATTTTTTCAACTTCGATATTTCTATGATAAATGTGGCTGTTGGTATTTTGAACCTGGAATCTACATCCACGTATCTTAGTTTTCGGATATTTTGAACATTATATTTTGAACCTGATATCTATTGTCTGTATTTGCATATGCTAAGAAAAGTGGATATGTGATGGGCTGAGACCTTAGTACATGAGTGTATATGTATATCTTTAAATGTAATTGTATATGCTAAGAAAAGTGTATTTCACATCTAACTGATTTGTTTGTTTGTAATTTATTACAAGTTCTTAATATTAATTTTTCATTTTCTGAAAATTGTTTAGGTATTGGGCCGTGATGGTAAGGGTTATGTACATGGAATGGGTCAAGGTGTTTCAAAAATGGAGATTCGTGCTTCAGCTGCAAGTCGGGAGATTGCTCGTAGAGAAAAGCAAAAAATGATGTTTTGCTAAACGACGCAACATGGAAATGAGATGTTTGATAGAGACGAAAAGTTTGATGATATTACTATTAGAAAAATGATTAATTGGCTAAAATATTCAGTTCAGCTTATGAGGTTTTGAAATTCTCTTTTTTTGTAATGCACTTGAGATTGTAAACTAGTAATAATATTATATGTTTGTTCATCATCATAATGAAACCGTTGTGAGCTAGAAATATTGGAGTTACTTTTTGTATTTTTGGTGGAATATTTCTATGTAAACTTGATACATTTAGTTGTTAATGCAATTTTGATTGAATTTTTTCATTGTTGATAATTTTTTATTTTATATGAAATTTTATTCAGATGTATTTTAGTTTTATATATAGGATAAATATGTTCAAATAGATTTGATATGGATGAATTGAGTTTTTTTTTTTAAATTATGTTTCCAAATTCGACAGACCTTACATGTTGAAAAGGTAAAAATAGTGGCAGGCCAATTTACAGGTTATTTGATAGTTTTAGTCCGTCATTTTTATTTGACAGATAATAACTGTCATTTTGTTCATCTATAAAACGACAGTCCAAAACTGTTGTTTAAATTTTGGGATGCGCTATTAACAACGGATGTTCTAACAGGTCAAAACTGTCGTTTAATGTGATTTACGACGGTTTTGGTCTGTCGAAAAATGCATGTTTTGGCGTAGTGACATCCCCGATGCTGTCATTGAAATTGTATGTAGGCGATTCGGACGAGTGAGTATGCCACTCGCATTCCTCATCGGAACTCTCGGGCGTTGTTGCTGGTGAAACATAACCGAGACAGTGTCTGGACTTACTGTAATAATCTCGAGGCTTTCCAGCCGGGGCTGACAGCTGCAGAGGCGACCACCGACCGTTGCCGTAATTCAGACCTAGGGTAGTCTCCGTGTTATACCTATGCTTTTGTATGAAGTACTTGGCTTGGGGACTATACAGGTAGAGCGACAATCTTCCAGTGTCGGGTTCAAGATCGAACTCTTCTGGCATGAAAGGTTGAGGACCTTCTTTTCGGCCGAAGATAATCGCGTGATCCCCTTTTCTTCTGCCTGGAACTAGGAAGTAGGTACCTTTAATGGGAGTAAGTCGGTTTACGGTATGGACAATTATCACTTGTGTATGCAGGTTAATGTCCAGACCGTGCTCGACAGCATACATCAGATTGCACACAGGGTAGTTCAAAGGTAGCCACTTATTGATGAAATAATAAATTTTATCTACAGGGATTACATCATCAGGGGAGGGGCTATCCACCTGTGCAACCAGATATTTTGCGAGTTCTGCCTCCTCTTCAGCTACCTCCTACATGAACGGCAGTTGGGACGCTGTCTTGGGCAGCTTGACCACCAAGGGTTCTGCTTATGGCATTGGCTTGCCTGAGGGCCTTGGTTCAACACTTGGTTGCTGGCTCATCTTGGGGAGATGGATAACCATCGGTTCGACAAAGGACTTTGCATCTTCCGATTGCCTTTGATTAGATTTTGGCAATCGGATCACCATCGACGCCACAGAGGGTCTCGTATCTTCCAATCACCTCTGATTGGATTTTGGAAATCAGATCACCATTGGCTCCATGACAGGCTTTGGCTTCTGGCTGGACCTCAGGAGTCTGATGACCATTGGTTCCAACTCCACAGCTGGGGTGGGGGAATCGAGCACCTCTTTATGCAAAGTTACGACAAGGGGTGCGGCTTTGCCTAGTTTACGGGCCTGAAGATGGATTTTAAAGGTTTCTCTAACCTTGATATGGCCTCCAGTTCATCCGTTATGTGCCTCTTGGTTCTTCATATAGACAAGCTTTCGAAGAATAGTAAGACTCAACCCTTTATAGGGATCGATGTCGGCAAATTTTGTCTTCACAAAGCCATGATTACTGACATACTTGAAGCACTGGTGGAGTGTGGACGGCACGATCATATAGTCATGTATCCACGGACGTCCCAAGAGGATATTGAAGGATGTATCTGCGTCTATGACGTAGTAGGTAACCTACGTCTTCAGCTCGCCAGTCTGACATTTCAAGCGGATCTTTCCTAGGGGATAGCTCCTTTCCGAGTTAAAATCGCTAATCGCAATGTTGATTGTCGCTAGCCGGTACATAGGGATGCCGAGGAGTTGAAGCAAGCTTTTCGGGATAATGCTTATTGACGTGTAACTCCTTTTCCCTTTTATGATATATTTTTAATTTTTTATTTGATTAGTTTACATTTAATTTTTCTAAGATCATAGGAGTTGTAACTAAGCCCACAAGTGATTTATGACCATCTTGTGGTCACATGATCTCTAGATAGGGTTTATACGTATGCTATAGCTATATTATATTTTTCTATAATTTTTAGACATTTTTAGATATTTATTTATTAAAGATATATTTATTTTATTGACTTTTATGAATTACTATATGGTCATTTGGGACTATTTTGAGACAAGTTATTTTATTTAGGTTCTAGGAGGTTATATAAGTAAAACCTATAGAAATTATATTTTATAGGCTTTAGGAATTTACTGTGAGGTCACATGATGATATTTTGTGTTAAAATATTTTATTTAGATTCTAGACACTTAGAAATATTTTCTAGAATTTTCTAGAATTTTTCTGGATTTTTTGTAATTTATTTTGATTTATTTGGACTTAAAATGATTTTTAAATAATTTTCCAAATTAAATAATTAATTACAAAGTAATTCACCCAGGGGGGCCACCTGTCGGCGCCCAGGCTGAACCGCCTCACTCTCTCCTATATATATATATACTATTATATTCGAAACACTAATGAAATTTCAGCCGCCTTTTTGAGAGAAAGTTCTAGTAGAGATCTCGACTTTCCGAAGCGATTTCTGGCAACTCCAACGTGCTTTTCGTGTCCCAGTTTTTTTGGATTCGTATCGAGGTAAGATTTCTGAATATGTAATTTATTTTTGCAGATATTATTCCTAAATTTCTGGAAAATTCGTAGAGTGTCGGTTGTCTGAAACTTGACACGTTTCGGTGTTTTCGAGATTCCGGGAGAACCAGAAATCGAAATCACGAATTTCAAAAAGCTAACACAGAGATCTACGACATATATTTTTCCCAGAAATTAATTCGTTCGTCTAGTATTTTAGTTATTATGTTGAACTCAGAAGTTATCGGTTGATCACCGTTTTGGTCACGATTAGACATAACGGCGATATCTTTTGACCAAAGCGTGATTTTGCGGCACGGTTGATTCCAGCGCACTTGTGGCACTGAAATTTAACAAGGTGCACTTTCAAAATCTAGAGTTCACAGCGTTTGACTAAATAGTCAATGGCACGCCATGATTTGCGTGCCATAGTTTCCAAAATTGAGAAACACAACTTTTGATGGCCAAACTTGCATGTTTAGATTATATTCAGATTATTATTAGGTTAAATTAGGTTTTAAGTGAATTATTCTAGAATTAATTATTATTAGATTAGTAACCCAATTAGCCACTATTCCATAAATTTAGAACTAGAACATTAGAATTGATTTATCGTTTTCGTACACGGTTCATGGTGCGATATGTGTTATAGGTTGACAGCTCCTAGATCGACATCCCCTCATCCTCGACTTATGACTACAGTTTGTGCAAGGACCACAGGCAAGTATACCTTGCCTCCCTCTACAGTTTTATTTACATGCTTTGTATTTTATTTTCCAGTTTTGATTGTTATGAACATGTGCTCTTCGTATTATATTATGTCGAGTTGTTTTCATTGCGTCCCATGTTCATGTTTGGTCTCGTGGTTCATACTTGGAGTCTCTCATCAGTACCTTGCTTGCGTCGTGTCATAGAACAAGTACGTGTAATTAAAATACTAAACCTTTGATATTGTTTCCTTGGCACCAGAGAGTCCACTCGGGACGAGGGTATTTTTTTTGATATGTTTACATCCGTGAATCCACACTCGGGACGAGAATGTCGATTATTTATACCAGAGAGTCCACACCCGGGATGAGGGGGTTGACTTGACTTGTACCAGAGAGTCCACTCTGGACGAGGGTGTTTACATCCGTGAGTCCACACACGGAACGAAGATGTCGATTATTTATACTAGAGAGTCCACACTCGGGATGAGGGTTAGTACTAACCAGAGAGTCCACACTCGGGACGAGGGTTAGTGACTAGTTCAAACCTGTGAGTCCACTCGGGGCGAGGGTTCGGTTCTTCCATTGATCTCGTGTTTATTGTTCACTCGACAGTTCATTTATACGTAGTTGTTCTAGTGTTCGTGCTCGTAGTCATTTCTCGTGTTCCTTTTTTTTGCTTGTTTTCTTACGCATGATAAAACTGTTAGATAGGCATGTATATTATGTATCTTGCTATGTCCTTTGAGGACCTGATGATCTTTTCAGGTTTAGCGATTGCATGGAGTTAGCTAGTAGTTCGGGATGGCGGAAGTGATGATATCGCTTGCGGGATTCAGGTATCGTTATTATGTTTTTATTCGCTTGTACTTTCATACCTTATCATAAGATATCCTATTTTCTGATTCAGTTTAGACACTTGTTACTTTCATTAGAGTCTTATCGGACATATATACTAGTGGGCTACAGACCATGACCTATAGTGTTTATTCATGTTTTGTACACTTATTATGGGTTTGAGATACAGATTACACTGCCATGATTTGGCAGTATACCATAGCCTTGACAATGTTTGCGTATTCGAGTTGGGCTGGAGTCTGCTTGATGCGTAGCTGGCTTGCTCACGTGCTCGCGTCCGAAAAGCGGGTGCGAGTCGTGACAAGTTTTTTGGTGGCCCGGACAGGTCAGAGCATATCGTATCGGTTACGTAACTGTACTGATACGAGCCTGTAAATTTGACTAAACCCTTAGGAATCTCAATCCACTATGCCTTGAAAATTCTCTTAGAAATTTCTCTACCGCCTTTGAAATCTCGTATTTGTTCTCGATTATTCTTCCTTGCCCTCCCGTACCATTGATTCTCGTCCCTTCCTAGTTCGGGGTGACGAATGATCGTGCTGTCTAGAATTCATCAAAGATTCTTAAGTTATTGTATAATATTGCTTGACTATTGAATATTTGGTTGTTTATAGATATGAAAGATTATAGATACCATACGCCCTAGATATCTGTTGGTAGAATCGTTAGCAACTAGTTAGAAGGTTATAAGATTTTAATGACCGTGTTTTGAGGAGTAGTGTGACCAAAGGTGGGTAGAAGTCCTTAAGTATTCGGAGTTATAAAATGACTAGAGAAGGTCATAAAATATTTTTGAGAAGTTAAATTTGAGGAGATTAAGGTAATAGTAGACTTTAATTTTTAAGGAATGGTTATGAATTAGAATTTCGAGGACAAAATTATTTTTTAGGTGGATAGATTTGTAACTCCTTTTTCCGAAATTTTGTGATATATTTTTAATTTTTTATTTGATTAGTTTATATTTAATTTTTCTTTGATCATATGAGTTATGACTAAGCCCACAGGTGATTTATGACCATTTTGTGGTCACATGATCTCTAGATAGGGTTTATAAGCAAGCTATAGTAATCCTATATTTTTCTATTCTTTTTAGACATTTTTAGATATTTATTTATTAAAGATATATTTATTTTATTGACTTTCATGAATTACGATAAGGTCATTTGGGACTATTTTGAGACAAGTTATTTTATTTAGGTTCTAGGAGGTTAGAAATATTTTCTAGAACATTTTAGAATTTTTCTGGAATTTTTGGGAATTTTTATATAATTAAAACCTATAGAAATTATATTTTTTAGGCTTTGGGAATTTACTTTGATGTCACATGATGATATTTTGTGTTAACATATTTTATTTAGATTCTAGATATTTAAAAATATTTTCTAGAATTTTCTAGAATTTTTCTAAATTTTTCTGCAATTTATTTTGATTTATTTGGAATTAAAATGATTTTTAAATGATTTTTTGAATTAAATAATTAATTATCCAGTAATCCACCCAGGGGGGCCACCTGTCGGTGCCCAGGCTGAACAGCCTCTCTCTCTCTCTCTCTTATATATATATACTATTATATTCGAAATCCTAATAAAATTTTAGCAGCCTTTTTGAGAGAAAGTTCTAGTAGAGATCTCGACTTTCCGCAGCGATTCTCGCCAACTCCAACGTGCTTTTTGTGCCCCTTTTTTTGTTGGATTCGTATCAAGATAAGCTTTCTGAATATGTAATTTATTTTCGTAGATATTATTCCTAAATTTCTGAAAAATTCGTAGAGTGTCGGTTGTCCAAAACTTGACACGTTTCAGTGTTTTCGAGATTTCGGGAGAACCAAAAATAGAAATCACGAACCGTTTGAAGTTTCGGGAAGCTAACAAAGAGCTCTATGACATATATTTTTTCCCAAAATTAATTCATTCATCTAATATTTTAGTTATTTAGTTGAACTCAGAATTGATCGGTTGATCACCGTTTTGGTCACGATTAGCCATAACGGCGATATCTTTTGACCAAAGTGTGACTTTTTGGAACGGTTGATTCCAGCACACTCTTGGCACAGAAATTTAATAAGTTGCACTTTCAAAATCTAGTGTTCATAGCATTTGACTAAATAGTCAACGGCACGTCACGATTTGCGTGCTATGGTTTCTAAAATTAGAAAACACGACTTTTGATGGCCAAACTTGCATGTTTAGTTTATATTCAGATTATTATTAGGTTAAATTAGGTTTTAAGTGAATTTTTTCAGTATTAATTATTATCAGATTAGTAACCCAACTAGCCACTATTCCATGAATTTAGAACTAGAACATTAGAATTGATTTATAGTTTTCGTGCATGGTTCATGGTGCGATATGTGTTATAGGTTGACAGCTTCTAGATCGGCATCCCCTTATCCTCGACTTGTGACTATGGTTTGTGCAAGGACCACAGGCAAGTATACCTTGCCTCCCACTACAGTTTTATTTACATGCTTTGTATTTTTTTTCCCAGTTTTGATTGTTATGAACATGTGCTCTTCGTATTATATTATGTCGAGTTGTTTTCATTGTGCCCCATGTTCATGTTTGGTCTTGTGATTCATACTTGGAGTCTTTCATTAGTACCTTGCTTGCGTCGTGTCATAGAACGAGTACGTGTAATTGAACTGCTAAACCTTTGATATTGTTTCTTGGCACCAGAGAGTCCACACGGGACGAGGGTATTTTTCATGATATGTTTACATTCGTGAGCCCACACTCGGGACGAGGATGTCGATTATTTGTACTAGAGAGTCCACACCCAGGACGAGGGGGTTGATTTGACTTGCACCAGAGAGTCCGCTCGGGATGAGGGTGTTTACATCCGTGAGTCCACACTTGGGACGAGGATATCGATTATTTATACTAGAGATTCCACACTCGGGACGAGGGTTAGTACTAACCAGAGAGTCCACACTCGGGACGAGGATAGTGATTAGTTCAAACCTGCGAGTCCACTCAGGGCGAGGGTTTGGTTCTTCCATTGATCTCGTGTTCATTGTTCACTCGGCAGTTCATTTATACGTAGTTGTTCTAGTGTTCGTGTTCGTGTTCGTAGTCATTTGTCGTGTTCCTATTTTTTTCTTGCTTATTTTCTTACGCATGATAAAACTGTTAGATAGACATGTATAATATGTATCTTGCTATGTCCTCTGCAGACCTGATGATCTCTTCAGGTTTAGCGATTGCATGGAGTTAGCTAGTAGTTTAGGATGGCGGAAGTGATGATATCGCTTGCGGGATTCAGGTATCGTTATTATGTTTTCATCCGCTTGTGCTTTCATACCTTATCATGAGATATCCTGTTTTCTGATTCAGTTTAGACTCTTGTTACTTTTTTTAGAATCTTATCGGACATATATGCTAGTGGGCTGCAGACCACGACCTATAGTGTTCATTCATGTTTCGTACACTTATTGTGGGTTTGAGATGTAGATTGCACTGCCATGATTTGGCAGTATACCATGGCCTTTACAGCGTTTACGTGTTCGAGTTAGGCTGGAGTCCGCTTGATGCATAGCTGGCCTGCTCATGGGCTCGCGTCCAAAAAGCGGGTGCGGGACGTGACAAGTTTTTTGGTGGCCCATGCAGGTCAGAGCATATCGTATCGGTTACATAACTGTACTGATACGAGCCCGCAAATTTGGCTAAACCCTTAGGAATCTCAATCTACTCTGCCTTAAAAATTCTCTTAAAATTTCTCTACCGCCTTTGAAATCTCGTATTCTTTCTCGATTATTCTCCCTTGCCCTCCCGTACCATTGATTCTCGTCCCTTCCTAGTTCGGGGTGACGAATGATCGTGCTGTCTAGAATTCATCAGAGATTCCTAAGTTATTGTATAATATTGCTTGACTATTGAATATTTTGTTGTTTATAGATATGAGGGATTACAGATGCCATACGCCCTAGATATCTATTGGTAGAATCGTTAGCAACTAGTTAGAAGGTTATAAGATTTTAGTGACCATATTTTGAGGAGTAGTGCGACCAAAGGTGGGTAGAAGTCCTCAAGTATTCGGAGTTATAAAATGACTAGAGAAGGTCATAAAATATTTTTAGAAAATTAAATTTGAGGAGATTAAGGTAATAGTAGACTTTGATTTTTAAGGAATAGTTATGAATTAGAATTTCGAGGACGAAATTATTTTTTAGGTGGGTAGATTTGTAACTCCTTTTACCGAAACTTTGTGATATATTTTTAATTTTTTATTTGATTAGTTTACATTTAATTTTTCTATGATCATAGGAGTTGTGACTAAGCCCACAGGTGATTTATGACCATCTTGTGGTCACATGATCTCTAGATAGGGTTTATAAGCATGATATAACTATCTTATATTTTCCTATAATTTTTAGAAATTTTTAGGTATTTATTTATTAAAGATATATTTATTTTTTTGACTTTCATGAATTACTGTAAGGTCATTTGGGATTATTTTGAGATAAGTTATTTTATTTAGTTTATAGGATGTTAGAAATATTTTCTAGAACATTTTAGAATTTTTCTGGATTTTTTTAGAATTTTTGGGAATTTTTATACAATTAAAACCTATATAAATTATATTTTATAGGCTTTGGAAATTTACTGTGGGGTCTGTTTGCCATTAAAATCTTTTGATGTAATTTCAATACAAACAGAACAGTGTTACAATATAGGACTTAGACGTAGTCCTAGGAGTACACTTTTGTTTATCTGTGTCACGCCCCAGTACCGAAATACGGGGACGGACTAGGCCAACTACTCCATATGAGGTACGTAACGTCATACGGCGATCGTGGCTGTCGAGAGACTAGGGGGTATATGCTACAATCAAGTCTCCTATGGTCCCACAGAGTTCTATGTCTCAATTAATTAAGTCAAATCAGCAATTAAATGAACATTAAAGATAAAGCAGTAAGGCGTCCCTGACGCTTCATCAAAATGATCATGAGAGACTAGCTTTATAATTTAGCTATCTCAGAGAGTCAGGAGTACAAAATTATACACAGCTGCAGTCTGTTTAATTACAATTATGTACTGACACAAAATATCAAGTAATCCGGCTAACAGGTGCCGGTGGCTAAACGCCGCAAAAGTATAAGCAGGAGTGGTGGAGAAGAAACCCACTCGAGTCCCCGAACCGCCATGCTCCTAGTATGCACCATGGATGTCAGGGAGGAAGATCGTGTCCTCTGGCTCTGCTACGAGATCTGGCCAAACAAAACCAGCGGGGTCAGCCCCGAATAGCAAGTACCGCCAAAGGGGCACAAGAGTTAAGATTAAAAACCCAACTAATAGAATGACTGATAATAGTAATACTTATGCTACTATTATAGGGTAGCGCAACATCCTCGAACCCATATGGCAACCTTACAACCAAACAAGGACAAAAGGTGCCGCATGGAGTCGGGACGTGTCGTACTCTATAACTTTCACATAAGTTAAAAAGGTATAAACCATAAAATCTCCTGATCGTGACTTCGGTCGATAGCCTATCGCAGCACAATAACCAACCCAACAATCAAACAAGAACATGGGTTGGATCATGTACCATGATAGACCATGTTCCTCAGTCATTCACAGAAGTAGCACTTCACAACCAGAATAAGTCTTCCGTTCATAACTTCGGTCCACAGCCTGTCATAGTACGATAACCAACCCAACAATCAAACAAGAACATGGGTTGGATCACGTACCACAACAGTCCGCTTCCCTCGGTTATTCGCGGAAGGTAAATAGGAAACATGCAAGTCATTTTCACGGCCAATCAAGTCTATGAGTTTCTAATGGAACGAGGTTATCCTCGCGTCATGTTATTAGAAAATCTTCAGATCGTATCTTTCCAGCAAGGCTAGCCAACCCAGGGGTTCGCGTAGACAGGTGTCATGGAGCACAGGTCCCTCGTGAGGCCACCTTGCCAAGACATATAATATATATCAGGAATTAATCGGATACAGTCATCCACTCGTTGCGGACGACACAGTATCCGTAGAGACCAGCCGGCGCGCCAAGACAATATCTCAGGGCGACTGGTGTAACACGATCTCGGGACTCTGCCCTCCCCATGCATCTAGTATATTCAGTTGCCTAGTTTAACCCTAGATGAAATCTTGGACTCTCATGCTGTGGCCTGCATGATTATCCTCCTAAAGTCGTACTTTAGTATGAGTACCCTAAGTGAGGATCCATGTCAATCAGTATGTCAACATGTGCTACCCTCCTTAGTGTAATGCATCATTACAAATACGCCACGTGGAGTTACGAGTCATTTGTCGAGCATGAACAAGAACTGGGACATTCAGGTACATGTATCAGGTAGGAACACTTTGTTCTCCGGGGTCACATCAGTGCTCATATCATGCTCGGGACAAAAGGCATAAGGATATAAAATGGGCATATAATATCTAATAAAATATCAAAAGCATACGCACAACAAGGCAGCGTGCGTGAAAAGTCACGCAGGCTCAAGGGAAAGAGCAGCGTGAAAAGTCACGCAGGCTCAAGGGAAAGAGCTGTGTGAAAAGTCACGCAAGCTCAAGGGAAGAGCTGCGTGAAAAGTCACGCAAGCTCAAGGGAAGAGTGCTGCATGAAAAGTCACGCAGACTCAAGGGAAAGAGCTGCGTGAAAAGTCACGCAGGCTCAAGGGAAGAGCTGCGTGAAAAGTCACGCAAGCTCAAGGGAAAGAGCTGCGTGAAAAGTCACGCAAGCTCAAGGGAAAGAGCTGCATAAAAAGTCACGCAGGCTCAAGGGAAAGAGCTGCGTGAAAAGTCACGCAAGCTCAAGGGAAAGAGCTGCGTGAAAAGTCACGCAAGCTCAAGGGAAAGAGCTGCGTGAAAAGTCACGCAGGCTCAAGGGAAGAGCTGCGTAAAAAGTCACGCAAGCTCAAGGGAAAGAGCTGCGTGAAAAGTCACGCAGGCTCAAGGGAAGAGCTGCGTGAAAAGTCACGCAGGCTCAAGGGAAAGAGCTGCGTGAAAAGTCACGCAAGCTCAAGGGAAGAGCTGCGTAAAAAGTCACGCAATCTCAAGGGAAGAGCTGCATGAAAAGTCACGCAGGCTCAAGGGAAAGACACGCTTCCAACAGGAAGCGTGCTCAAACAGGAGCACACTGTTCACTGTCTTCTCCAAAACAGCAAGAACACCATGGCTGAACCCAAGCTTCAAAGTATCATAACTTGGCCATCCGAACTCAAAATCCAGATTTCCAAAGCTCCAACTTGGGTGAAACTGAATGCTCTTCCTCATGGAAGCATCAAAAACCCATAAAATCCAACTAAAGTAGATCAAACCATGTAAAATCCGAAAATGATTAAAACTTAGATCTACAAAAATCAAAGCTTCAAATAGAAATTTCCAAGTTCTAAACTAGTATAGATTGAGGAGAAGAACATGTTTTGGCAAATAGTTTTGTAAGAATCATTAACAAAATAATGGATCCTTCTCTTGAGCAAGTTGGTACTTGCCTTGGTTGGTGGAGAAAGTAAATGAGAAGAAGTAAATGAGAGGAGAGAGAAGGAGATGAGTTATTATAGAGAATCTTGAACCCATGGGTTCATGATGAACCAAAGGGTTCATGATGAACCATGGGTGAACCAAGAATAGGTTACCCAAATGAGCCAAAACTGTAGGCCCAAATACAGAAAATAAATTAGAAAATAATATTTTGTCGAATATTTTTTTGGGAAATGCATGAAGAAATACTGCATAATAAATATCGTATAAATTTAAGGTGAATACAATTTATGGGTTTACGTATTAAAATACGTATTCCAGGATTGGGGAGTGACAATCTGGGTCCCTTGTGCTGATGGAGCGAGTGGTAATGCGTTGACTCCGTTGACGAGCTGACGACGGTTATCGGTCTTTGAAGGTCTGGATTACTCTGGGTGCTGGAGCTTGCTGAGAGGAGGAAGACATTGAGTGTCTGTATCTGCCTCTCTGGTGAGATGTTCCATCGTTGGATCTTCTCTGTCTTGTTCGTGTGTGTAGGTCAGTCTGGAAGAAGGAAATGATCCCTCTATTCATAACTGGGCAGGTTGGCTGCTCATGCACACATATGTAGGATGCGCTGGTACGTGGGAACGCCACGTGGAGATTGCTGATGGAGGCACATGGATGATGTGTCCTGATCAAGGGGTTGACTTCTTCATACTGCTGTTGTGAGCCGGCACGTAGCAGAGGAGAAGATCTTTCTATTGCTGAGATCTTGGATGAGTTGAGTCAAAGGACATGTGTCATCGACCCATGGCTCGGAGATCTCGGATTTGGTGGGGAATGATCTGGTAGGATGTGCCTAGGATTGGGCGCATGAGTAGACTTTGGCTCGTAACCTTTATGAGTCATAAACCATTCTGGGCGCATGGCTTTTGAGGCGCATGCAGGCGACTTCCCTTCTGTCTTTTGGGATCAGAGAGCAGTCTGGGGCGCATGGCTTTTGAGGCACATGCAGAGCTTCAGATGGAGACTTTTCTTCTGTTTTTAGGGATCAGTGAAGAGTCTGAGGCGCATGGCTTTTGAGGCGCATGCAGATTTGGACGCATGGCTGCAGAGACGCATGCGGGTGGTTGAGTGGCCACGTGGCAGTAGCCGTCGGAGTAAAGTCATGATGATGCTGACGTTGCCGACGCTTCGTCTTCTGAAAAAGCTGCCGACTGTTCAGACTTTGGGAGGCGTGCTGCCAACTCTGTCAGTTCAGCATTTAATGTTTGTGACATTTGATGGACAGCTGAGGGGGTGCGTCGATTGGCGTTCCTCTGGGTATGGGGATGCATGGGGGCGCATCTTCTGTGATGTGCTTGGTTCTGAAGGGCGCATCTGTGTGATGCGCCTGAAGTCGAAGGGAGCGTGCGGCTGTTTCGTTCCTCGAGTGCTTTAAATAGCCGTTTGGCTGAATTCGAGGTGTCCGGTTCATCCATTAAATGCAAGTTCATTTCTCAGAATTCGGAGAGCCATCCACTTGGCACGTGGGTTTGATCTGTCCGGCCTATAAATAGTGGCATGGAGAGAAGGTTTGCTTCTCGTACTCTCACGTACTTCCAATATGAACTTGGGTACTCGAGTGCATTCTGTTGACGAAGTCCTCCCGAGGGTGAAGATGAGACGCCGTGTCGTCATTGATGCACTTGAAGGTGACCGTTACATCCAAAAGACGGAGTCGAGGGCTTCCGAGGCAGGCGAAAGGTTCATGTTCCATCCAAAGATAGGGATGCTCGGGCCTCGTCTCCGTTGTTCCGGAAGAGCCGTAGATCAGAATGGCGGTGCCCTGACCGTCTTCCTTTGGCTTTTGAGGCTCTTTCTCTGGATGGGGGGGTTAATTGCCACCCTCATCCTGTTCGGCCAGGTGAGCCTGGCTGGAAGAGCGGCACATAACTGGGCTGCTGAAGAGATGCGCCTTGCTGAGGGCGTATGGTGGGATGCGCCCGGTTGAAGGCGCATGGTGATGCTGCGCCTGACTGGAGGCGCATGATGGCCGCTGCGCCTAACTGGAGGCGCATGGTGGCTGTTGGCCGTAGACTTAGGATCTTTTCTTTGTAGAAGTTTTCTTTTGTACAGCCTTCTCTAGACATGTAATAGACTTTTATATGTGAAATAAAAAGTCCTCTTTCCATGTCTATATTTGTTGCTTTTGCTGTGAAGTATTTTGTCCGAGCTCTGGCATATGTAGTGTCCGGCGCATGGGCTTTCTGGTTGAGAAATTCTATGCTTCTACAAGACCCCCTTCAATGTTTTCAAAACTTTTGGATAAGTTTTGGAATACTTTGAATAAGAAGCATGGAGGTCAGGGCACATGATTGTTGGGGCACATGCCTGTCCGGGCGCATGCTCCTCTCAGTTAATGATGTTGCCTCGATAACCGAAAAGATTAATGATGATCTTTTGGTTTTATTTGCTGTTATCTCTTCACAGAACCCGAGACGACGGCTGAGATCACACATCATCGGGTCACGCGTGCGACCAAGCCCTATAAATAGGCAAGAGATGGAGAGAGAGAGTTCTTCTTCTCCTTGCTTTTGCTTTCTTTAGAGTTCTTCTTCAAAAACCCTAACTTTTTCTTCTTGAGAGAATGGCTCCCAAGACACCTCGCGACGGTGCCGGCAAGGGAAAGGAGAAAGGAAAGGAGCCTGTGACTACTGTGGCGGCTGACGTCCCCCGTCGGCCTGTCGAAGTTCGACCGGAGGAGGTTGGTGAGTCTCATTTTACGTACACCAACGCACATAGACCTTGAGTCTTTGATGATGTGCCACGGTTTTTGCCCGCCGACACGCATGGGTTTAAACCCTGATAATGCGCTAAGGCTCTACCGCTGACGCGCATGGGTTTAGACCCCGATGATGCGTCGAAGCACTGCTGACGCGCCTGGGTTTAAACCCTGATGATGCGCCGAAGCAATTTTTCCCAAACACACTATGTGCTTCTGATGGGTCTTAGACTCTTTTGTTACTTCTAACATTTTCGAATCTTTGCTAGTGTCAATGACTATCCCGCCTTTGAATGAAGTGTTTTTGGAGGCTGCCCTCAGTCAGACGGGGGTAGATTATGACGAGGAAGTGATAAACCCTGCTCAAGATGTTCTTATGCTAGATCAGCATCCCGAGAGAATGACTTAAATCTGGGAACAACAGTATGGGTTCCTCAAACGGATGATGGAGCGTGGAGTTTTGAAATCTGCCACATCTGATAAAATGACCTTCTTTAAGCCTGAGTTCCTATTCGGGGACCGCCTCACTTCTACTGAAGCAACAGTATTGAAGGTCAAGAAGGACTGGTTTTTTACAGCAAAAGGAGTACATATGACCGTTAAGCAACTTGAACGTCAATGGCCTTTGATGGCCTTCTGTCGTCTCGCTTCGAAGAGGAGGATGTCTTGGGATCTTACCCCCTCTCAGGGAGGAGCGGTGACTGGCATGATCAAAATTGATTCTGCCTCCGATCAGAGAGATACCTTGACCGCAGTGCGGTCTGGGTATTCTTTCACCTGGCGGACGCTACGTCCTGGGAGCATTTACAGTGATGTTCCCCTTGATACATTTGCTTATAGTGCCTTGACTTTTGCACATCGCATGATGTTGATGGAACGCTCATACCCGAAAGGGGAGTTTCGGGTAGAGGGTTGGTGTCATTACGTTTCTAAATGGGATAAACTGACACTCTGGGTTCTATCGCGGTTCCAGACTGAGCTCCGAGAAATTGGGCTGACTGCCGCGATTCGTGCCACCCAGGCAGGTATTGACATTAACAGGCATATGTTCCTCGCCCTCTTGGAAATGTTTGATATCCATACCGGAACCTTTTTTATTCCGGTGGGGGAGTTAGGGCTCGCACTTCATGAGATGTATGAGGTATCAAAGCTCCCTTGGGGATCGGAACCCTATGAAGAGTATTTTCCGACCAACGAAGAATTTCAAGTCCTGGGGGACAAGGCTGAAGAGATGACGGCCGTCTTTAAGGAAGTGGCTAGTCATCATTACTATTTGCAGAAGAGGGACAAGGGCGGATTGCAGCCTCATGTGACCGCTTGGAGAGATTACGTCTTTAGGCAAGACAAGGGGGATCCCTCGCAGTTCTCCACTCCGCCGGCGCTCTCTCGTAGTGAAGTGCTCTCTGAGATGAGCAGGTTAGATGAAAAGAATCTGTCACGACCCGCACCCGCTTTTCCGGATACGAGACGTGTCCAAGCCAGCCTACGCCGCAGAGTCGGCGGTAGAACGCTGTCACGGCCATGATGCTCAAAATCACAAAGAAATAATATTATTGCTCATTCACATTTCTAGATTTATTACAACAATTACAAGATTTACATTTAATAAAAAATACGAAGTTTTACAATTATGAAAATGATATAACTTCTATCTAATTTCTAGGTTTTTGTCCGCAAGTACACCCGTATCTCCCAAGCTAAGTGAATCTACGGCTAAACCTGAAAAATATTGGTTATCCAGTCAGGATTGGAACAAGTACACAAACCGACGGTAATGCAAAACACAATAGAATTAACAAGACATGAAAATAACTTATGAAATATGAAAGCTAGTAAGAAAACTGATGACATAGCACGATAGAGAAGTAAACAAGGAAAAACTAATAAAAGACATCTATCTAGGTGGTATGAAATATCTGTTTCGACATGTGAACGGCTAGGGGGTAAATCTGGCTCACTGCACGTGTCGTGTGCAGCTGCTATCATGCAATAATAGACATTTTGGGGATATTTTTGGGTAGTTCACATGTATACTAAGATATTTCCCTTCCCGACAACTCCGTGTGACGAGCGTGTCAACAAGCAGCAAGATATATGTATAGACATGAAATGAAAAGACTACTATGAATCGGAAAGCAATCAGAAAGTGCACTTGCCTGTGGTCCTTTGCTGGTGAAACACTCATCTTGTTGGGTCCAACATAGTTCGATTAGCCTAGGATCGTTGTATATAAATCCCCAAAATGACAAGAAAAATATGAACACTATCAGCCATGATCAAGGTTTCTAATATATAGGAATTTGATTTTAAATAAAGGAAGCCTTCAATTAAAATCGGGCCCAAGCCTTGTTGTTCTCGTAAGTAAAATAAAATAATAAACGTTTAATAATAACAATAATACTAATAATAAGAATAATAATAAAGATAATAATAATAATAATAATAATAATAATAATAATAATAGTAATAATAATAATAATAGTTGTTTTGTTAATCGTATGTATACATATCCAATACTATAATTAGTATAGTGGTATAATATTTAATAAGTGGTATAACATTTAATATACCTTCATACCAATTAAATACACCAATACATTAAATGTCATTAATCCCCACCATTCACTGTACACCCATCCCTTTGTTTCCCAGTGAACCGAATTAAAACAGAACATGTAAGGACAAAATCTCCAATCAATATGAAAGAGAAAAGGAAAGAGAGAGAGAGAGAGAGAGAGAGAGAGAGGATACCAGAACTCTTCTTCTCCGAAGAAGAAGCCGAGGAAGAGGAGAAATTGAGGGAGAGAGAGGTCGAGATCGAGAGCTTGACGAGGCTTTGGGCGCTCGGTGCTCGCGGGGCGGACGCAAACCTGGCGAAGCACTGCTCCGGCCGGTGGCGCGGTGGAGAGGGCGGAGGCAGGAGTGGGGAGTCTCGATGGTTCACCGGAGGAACACCGGTCGGCGCGAAGGGGAGAAAGGAGGAGCGGCAAAGGGCGGCGGCTCCCGGCTACAGCTAGACGGAAGGAGGAACGCGGATCTGGCGTTGGTCTCTCGAGACAGCAGGAAGTCGGTACCGCTTGCGGAGAGGAGAGCTGGGCTAGCCGTCGATCGACGGTCGAGTTCGAGGTGGGCGGCGTCGACGCGGCGAGTCCAGGTGGTGCCGGCGACACGCTCGCGGCGGAGGATGCCCGCACACAGGGTTGGCCACGGCTCGACGCGACCAGGCGCGGTGGCGGTGATGGGATTGATTATGATGATGGTGTTGGTGAACGCCACGGTGGTCAGGAGTGTAGCGGAGCTCCTTGTCGGGGAGAAGCAAAGGGCGTCATGGTGGTGGTGGTTGTTTCTGGTTGTGATGGAGGGATGCGGGGTTGGGTGTTCGCTACAAGTTCATATGTAGCTATACATGGGAAGGTTCGGATAAGGACGTAGAGAAGGGTCTGATATATCAAAATTTATGCGGGTATAGCTATGAATATATACATAGCTTGGGAATACTTATCATAAATTTAACTACCTTCTTCTACAACGATCACGTCGGGGTTTTGGTGAAAAGGATAGGTCGGCTATAGGATAAGAATATAGGATGTTACGTAATCGATTCCAATTACGAATTGGAATAGGTTCAATATCCTCCAAATAGTTTGAAACATATTGTTATTAAATCAAATCTTTATCCAATAAAATAAATTATACCTTTATAAATCAAGTATTCGTCAAGTAACTAATCCATAAATAATTTATGATCTATTCCTTATTATCAAGGCAAATAAAAATATATTTTCATTAATACAAAATCTTATTTAATAATAATTATTATATTTAAATTTAATATTTTAAATCACATGCACTTAAATTCATTTCAATAAGTGGTCATAATAATTCTTGAAATAATATTTATGTTATCACGAAATTTAAATCATATATTTCAAATTAACCAAATACTCGATGGCATCAGATAATATAAATTATATAAATTCAAATCGCTTTCAAGTATTAGTCATCATATTTAACTATAACATCGATAGCATCAAAATAAATTCAAGTATATTCTTTATAAATCTAAATCATAATTTGAATATAAAGGTTACCATTTGAAATTCAAACGTAACAATATTTCATCCAATAACTCGAAATATACTTTTATTAATCAAATCCATATATAGTATTTGGTAACGATAATTTTTCATTAGTATTTAATATTATCAAAATGATTTCAATCGTACAGAAACAAAATTTAGTTAATCATAATACTACGTTAAATCGATATCCATCATAATCAAGTAATTTAAACCATATAAATTAAATCTGAAGTTAAATAATTGATTATAATAATTTTGAAGTAGAAGGACAACATAATTTATTGACATTATCAAGTAGCTAAACATAATAATTTACGAAATAATATATTTAATTTAAAACAATAATTGATTATCTCTATAACTAATATTTGACAACAACAAAAAAACGTATTTTTATTAATCAATTCTTATAAAATATTTATAAGCTTCAAAACTCATATTTTATTTTAGTTAATAAGCTAATAATCAAATAATGCCAATAATGAAAAATAATTATTCTTTTGAATCATAAGGGTTTTCTTTTATAATGCAAAATTAGTAGAAAAATACCGTACACATGTTTCAAAAAATTTGTTTCACAACACGAACTAAAATAGAATAAATAAATAAATAAAATTTTAAAAATTCGGAAAGAGGAGTTACAGAATCCCCGGGAAAACGAGGATCAGCAGTCTGATGAACGCTCCTACAGCTGTTTCTGGCATCTTGCTCATCGAATGTCGTCAAAGGCAGTATTGGTCGCATATCTCATGGTTTGGCTTCGGGATTATGTCTTCTCGGGCGGATCCGGCTCTGTAGAGAGAGTGACCCGGCACTTGGTCCTGCCAGCTGTGAAGTTGGTCTTTGGCCGGCGCCTGGCTCTTCTCCCCGCAATGGTATGTAATTTACTGCGAGGTTTACGCAAATTCGTGGGAAATATGATTCATGACCGAGGTCGAAAGGATAACTTCCCGCGTACTGAACTGCCGTTTCACTATTTGATGGGGTGGTTAATTTTACAGCATCCCAACGTAATGAGTCCGGGTTCAGAAGAAGACTACAGGGCCGGAGATGCATTCCTCCGCCGTTTCCACCAGAGGAGTTGGTCGCACACTGGCGTCCCTATTTGCAGAAGGGTGTTATCCCATCTTCAGGGATGGGAGATCACCAAAGTTGGTCCGATCTTCTTGGGTTTTGAGGCCAACGAAGACTTAAGGGATTTAGGTGAAGACGCCACCGCCCTGCCTCCATGGGGATTCCGCTGGTTGCAAAGTATTCGGCCATCCCACCTGGTGTACCGGAACAGGAACCAGTGCTTCCTGGAACCGTATTTGCCGAGCCGCTTTACACGTCAATTCGGTTATGCGTAGCTGATGTTGGACAATCCCAGTACCATCCTGGGGTATGCTGGAAGTTTGCTGGATGGCGCACGAGCTTGGCAGTACTATAATGCTGGATGTACCGGAGCTCGCTTTACGCTGCCTGCCCAGGATCCGCGGCCGCCCATTCTTTACTCAGCCGCCAAGTTTTACTGTGTTATGGCTGCCGCGTCTTTCGGGTATGATAGGGAGACGAGTCTCGTTGCAGGCACCCCGTTAGCGGTAACTGGGCATGTATCGGCTAAGGCTCGACCACACCGTCTACCGGGGGTGGGTCAAGCAGCACCTTCAGTTGATCAACCGAAATGACGTGCAGATACAGGGGCTGGATCACCTGCGTCAAAGAAGCTAAAGAAGGCATCGTCACCGACAGTGTCATCGGATTCAGCATCTGCAGAGGTAATGATCCCCCACATAGTCTGGTTTGGGTTCAACATTTTATGTAATCAATGCTTCCCCTTTTGTACAGGAGCCGCTAAAAAGAAAACCTCGTACTCCAAAACCTGGTGGAAGCAGGCCAAAGGAGATGGCGGGTTCGTCTGAAGTGCGCATCCTGCCGACTATGATGTCTCCTATGAAGGAGAATCCGGAGGACGCTGTTGTCGTGGAGATTCCAGCGTCCCTGGATTATGTCAGGAGGGAAACTGAGGATGCAGCAACCTCCGAGATGATAAAGGCCGCGGCTGGGGCCTTGGATGCCGAGGGTCCAGCAGACACGAGGCTTCCTGGTGATGATGTGGGGTGGAGTTCGTCGCCTTCCGATGACGTCCCTCCAACGTTGCAAGAGTCTGTTGTAGGGGCGACAGATATGGTTGGAACAGAGGAGAGGGTTGATTCCCCTCTTTGCATGATGAGGGGAGGTCGGCTGTATCATTGCTGAGTCCTACCCCAGCCTCACCCGTGGAAGTTGAGGTGGCTACCGATCAGACGGTAGCGACAGATCCTGTCCCTGCAGAGGGACTTGAGAAGGATGAGACTCATCTGCCAGTCCTGTCTCCCGGGACGGGCCAGGAGATGAGTGTTGATCTCCCTGTTCTGCCAGGGGAGGTACTGACCGTTGATAGGACGTTGGGGACAGAAGAGGTGGCCGTTGACGTCGGTGGTTCCTCCGAACTTGAGAAGGGTAAGGGTGTGGAACCCTCTGTTGCTCCTCCTACTTGGGGTACTATCTCGACGCCTGTGCCGGCTTCCTCTGTTCCTTCGGCTCCTCGAGCTAGCAGTCGGGCCCACGTTGATGAAGAGCCTATTGATACCGAGATTCCAGTCTCGCATGTTGAGGTTGGCGGATCTTCTTCCGGTCTGCTAACTACAGTAGTTCCTCCAACTCCTGCTATGACACCGCAGGTGCTGGCGGACGCAGATGAATATGTAAAATTCATCGTCGAGGGGGTGTATAAAATGCTGCAGAGGGGTGTATCTGCGGTGATGGATGCCAACGGAAGTTTTGCGACGGCAAGAACTCTGGCAATACCTTATATCGAGCTGATCCGCGTTCACCAAGGCCACGACCATATGGCCGAGATCCTGGTGGCTTCAGTGATCGAGCTGGACCAGCGGCTCACGGAACTTCAGCGCATCCAGCGGAATGACCTTTCCGTCTTGATAGATGCGGAGAAGGAGAAGTTGATCGCTGAGATTGAGTCTTCCTACCAGGCCACTGTGAGCATCTGGGAGCATGAGGTGGCTGAGACTGAGGCTGCGGTGGGGCAGTTGTCTCAGTCCATGAAGGAGACAATGGAAATGCGAGCTGCGTTGGACGCTAATATCGCGGAGATCAACGCCCAGATGTGCCGCCTTGAGGACCAACGGGCCCGACTCCAGTTAGATGCCGAACGTGTCCAGGCTGAACATGTAGCATTCAAAAAGAAGGAAGCAACCTTCACTCACCGGGCTCTTGTCCTGGCTCGGCAGTGACAACAGCTTGATGAGAAGCATGAGAATGATACTTCCACTGAGGCCGTTGAATTGATGCGTCAAGAAGCTGAGCGTCGAGTCCTGGCGACTGTGGAGACTCATGCAGCCGACTTGAGACGTCGAGTCAGAGAGCTCTCAACCAACCCTGGAGATGTTTAGGGACTGTAGCATCTCCTTTTTATGTTTTTGCAACTCTTGCTGGGGGATAGTGTAGTTTTGTACTCTCTCCTTTTTAGAAAATAAAGAAGTACGTAACTTTTTTTGTGATGTGTTCATTTTTGTTATAATGAACTTGATGATTTGTGTGGACCTATTATCTTTTGTGCACCTTGGCTTTTAGGTACAGATAATAAGTTTGAAGGAACCAACATGTTTGCTCAGAGGTAATGTGGACGTGGCAATCATTGGGGTTCAAATGATAGAATCTTCCTACTCAGAGGTATTATGGACGTGGTAGGAATGATCCTGGGGGATAGGCTGAACAACTCAGAGGTGATGTGGACGTGGAAGTTCTGCGATCAATGTACGACAACACAAGGGTTATTTGTACGAGATGTTTACTCAGAGGTAATATGGACGTGGTAAACGTGAAGGATAGCGTAGGCTTACGAAGTGTAAGATTCCGCTTTGCAGGGTGTAGAGGGACAACTCAGAGGTGATGTGGACATGGTTGTCTTTCTACTGGAGGATGCTATGGAACAGCTTGGTTCCGGAAGCGTATGGTTTTGTTGGAAGGGAATTGTCTGTGAATCCTGATGATTGGGTCCATAGATCCCCTTGTGGAAGCACATATCTAAAAGATGTCAAGAGTAGTACTTCTTCAGGAACTTGCCATTGATAGGCATCATGAACAAGTCCCCATTGGGTTTGGCGAGGCGGTAAGCACCGTTTGAGTACACCGTCTCAATGATGAAAGGTCCTTCCCACTTGGGCTCTAACTTTCCTGGTCTCTTGTGAGTTAACACCATCGGCCTCCTGACTGCCAGAACCAGGTCGCCAACTTGAAAAGTCTCTGTTTGACCTTCTTGTTGAAAGCCTGTGATATACGGGCTTGGTAGAGTTCGATACGTTGTTGAGCTAGGAGACGCTTTTCATCAAGTGCCTCCAGCTCCCGCAGACGACGACGTTGATTGTCCTCTTCTGTGAGTTTGTTTATGATTGCTACGCGGAGTGAGGGTATCTGGATCTCGAGAGGCAGTACCGCTTCACTCCCGTAGACCAGAGAGAATGGTGTGTTGCCTGTTTGGGTTCGTACCGTTGTGCGGTAGGCCCAAAGACAATCGCCAAGCTTTTCGTCCCAGTCGCGTTTGTTGGATGATACGACTTTCTTGAGCAGCCTAACGATAGTTTTGTTGAACGCCTCGGCCAATCCGTTTGCTGTCGGATTGTAGGCGGTTGATGCCACATTTTGAATGCGATTCTTGTCACAGAATCTGCTGAAAATATGGCTGATGAACTGAGGACCATTATCATGGATGATCCGCCTGGGTACTCCAAAACGGTAAATAACATGGTGTTTGATAAAGCTGACCACCCTGGAGCTCTTTACTTCCGCCAATGGGACTGCTTCTGCCCACTTGGAGAAGTAATCGGTAATGGCCAGGATGAAGCGGTGCCCCCTTGATGAAAGAGGGGTGATCGGTCCTACAATGTCCATGCCCCAGGCTTCGAAGGGCCAGGAGGCGACTGTAGGATGTAGTGGTTCTGACGGCGTATGAATGAAGTCTGCGTAAAGTTAGCACGCATGGCACTTCTTAGCATAGTCGACAGCATCAGCGGCCATGGTTGGCCAATAGTAGCCCATGCGTCGCAGTCGATCCTGCAACTTAGGACCAGGTTGATGAGCTCCGCAAGTTCCGTCATGAGCTTCTCGAAGAGCTTCGGTTGCTTCTTCGTTGGACAGGCATCGAAGGAGAAGCCCATCATAGGAGCATCGGTACAGCATTTTAGTGGCTGTATCATAATAGAATCGAAGAGAACGTCTCCTGACTGAGACGGCTTCCTTCGGGTCCTCTGGAAGAATTTCATAGACGGCGAAGTCGATAAACGGAAACCTCCAGTCTCGGACATTAACACCAGTACTTGTCGGCATGGCGTGGTCCACTCGTAAGCACAGGTTGTTTCTAGGACAAACCAAGTCTCGGCCAACTACCGTAACGTAGTGTTGAGTCCCAAGGGGTGCTGCTAATGAGGCCGCGAGGCCAGCCAGAGCATCAGCCTCTAGGTTTTGTAGATGAGGTACGTGCTCGATGAAGAACCCGGTGAAGGTTGAAATGATATTCAATACGACTTCATGGTAAGGGATCAGATCTTTATGGTGAACCTCGTATTGCCCTCGGATCTGGTTTACGACGAGTTTCGAGTCACCGTAGGCTTCCAGATGATCCACCCCCAGCTGTTGTGCCAGCTGGAGTCCCATAATGAGCGCGTTATTCTCGGCCACGTTGTTGGAGCACGGCTTCTAAAGAGAGTAAGCACGCTGGATGACCAGCTGATCGGGGGAGACTAAGACTATCCCCACTCCTGCAATGATCTGGCCTTTGGGGCCTGTTCTTGAAGCGCCATCGAAAGACATCCGCCAAACGGAGCTTCCTTCGGTGACGTTTGATTCTTGAACCTCATCCGGGATGTCTTCATAGAGTCTTGAGGACTCCGGGATGGGGTGTGCAGCTAAAAAGTCACCCAGGGCCTGACCCTTAACCGTTTTTTGTGGCACAAATACCATGTTGTATGGTGTTAGCAGGATCGCCCATGTAGCTAGCCGGGAGTTTAATGACCCTGGCTTTGTCATGAGGACTCTGAGTGGATTGACTCGGGAGATGACATGAATTGTCTGGCCCGAGACATAATGGCGAGTCTTCTGGATGGCAAATACCAAGGCCAAGTACTCCTTTTTACCGGGGTTGTACCGGTGTTCGGCCCCGATGAGCGTTCGACTGAGGTAGTAGATTGCTTGCTCGTAGCCTGTATCGCTGTTTTGAGCCAGCAGAGCGCCCAGGGAATGATCCATGGCACGAACGTAGAGGAGAAATGGTTTGCCGGCGACAGGTGCTACCAGGACTGACGGGCTCGTCAGGTAGGCTTTGATGTCATCGAAAGCCTTTTGGCATTCCTCTGTCCAGACGTAAGAGACTCCCTTCTTCATGAGCTGAGTAAAGGGTTGACATTTTCCGGAAAGGTTTCCTATGAACCTCCGGATGTATGCCAGACGTCCCTGTAAGCCTCGAAATTCTCGAAGATTCTTCGGAGGGTCCATGTTGAGGATGGCTTTGGTCTTCTCAGGATCAACATGAATGCCTTTCGCCGTGATGACAAAGCCCAAGAATTTCCCGCTAGAAACCCCCAGGAAGGATTTAGCGGAGTTCATCTTGAGTTGATGTGCCCGCATGAGATCGAAGACTGTCTTCAGGTCCTGTAGGTGATCTCCTTTAAGGCGGCTCTTGAATGCGATGTCGTCAACATAGCATTCGACTGTCTTGCGAAGATGTTGACGAAAGATGGTGCTCATAGCTCGTTGGTATGTCGCACCGGCGTTCTTCAAGCCGAAGGGCATCACCGTGTAGCAGAAAATGCCCTTTGGAGTCCTGAATGACGTATGTTTTACGTCATCGGGGAACATCTTGATTTGATTGTAGCCTGAATACCCGTCCATAAAAGATATGCGTTCGAAGCCACACATGTTGTCAATCATCATGTCAGTGATTGGAAGTGGGAATTCGTCCTTCGGGCAAGCAGAGTTGAGATCCCTGAAGTCGATACAGACTCGTATCTTCCCATTCTTTTTGGTGATAGGTACGACATTGGCTACCCAATCTGGGTGTTGCTCTTCACGGATGAAGCCGCTAGTCAAGAGTTTGTCTACCTCCTGATCGATGGCGTTCATGATGTCCGGACGGATGCGCCGCTATTGTTGCTTGATAGGCTTGGCATCAGGCAAGATGTTCAACCTATGCATCACAATCTGGGGATCAAGTCCCGGCATATCTTCGTAGCTCTAGGCGAAGACGTCGATATACTCCTTAGCTAGTTGGATTAAAGACTCTCGGTCTTCTCCTTCTAGGCTTTTGCTGATGAAGATGGGTTTGGAAGCAGACCCGTCTCCAAGGTCGATCTGCTCGACTTCATCTTCGGTGGGAGGTTCACGTAACTCGAAATGAGACTCCCATTGTTCTCCTAGGTGTAGGAGCGTAAAAAGTGCTTCAAAGCAAGAGTCATCCCATTCATAAGTGATCGGTTTTCTACACCAAGCAAGAGCAGATAATCTCTTTTACGCCCAAGACTAGGCTAATCAATTTACGCCTAAGCAGGCTGATCATTTTACGCTTGGGTCCACACCGATGGTTTTACGCCAAGGACAGAGCAGCCTCTTTTACGCTGGTCAAAGCTGTCAAATCTCTCATTTAATGCAAATTCTGACATGAAGATATTAATGATGGCATTTACCACAGAATTTAATAGGATTTGTCTTATACAAAGACCATTGTTGTCGTTTACGGGGGATCGAGCTACTTTACGCTCACTATATGGTTTCTTTTACGTACGGAGTTTTACATGAGTTCTTACGCTCATAAAACAATGTGTGCGTAAAGTCTATTTGAGCCATTTTACGCTCAAGGTTATTCAATAACCACTTTATGCTGGAAACTTATGACAGAGCTATTTTACGCTCATCTTACTGCTTTACGCCCAGAGGATGTTGGAGCTATTTTTACGTCCTATTCTTTCTGGCCAGTATGGAACGTGGTTTGCCTACATGGCCTTCATGCCATATATTTCGAAGAACATGTGTACATGCATCCTATTCTCACTGAAATGATGGGATGCGTGTCAACGTATGCAAAGGATGACTCTGATCATGGGTAGCAGTTGTTAGCGTAAAGACAGATTTTGATGTCTTTTTACGCACAGAAGCCCTAGTCTATAAATAGACTCATTTTTCTTAATGACAGGGAGAGAACAGGAGAGAATACAGAGATCAGGACTTCGAGATTTTGATCCTCCGGAGCATTTTTCTTCAACTTTTCTTTCAGAACAGAGTGAAGCAAAGCAGAAAAGCATTCGGCCTCGCCATCAGTGCCCAAGTACGTCGATACCATTCTGGTGACTTAGTTCTTCCAAGTTGTTCTACTTCAAGCAGTGATCTTCATCATCATCATATGGTCCAAGGAACAAAGTGATTATTTACGAATCAGACTTCTATAGCAATACTTTCCCAGAATCAAATTTGTACTTCTTGTACTTTTTCTCATTTTATTTTTAAAATCCAACCTTTTGTTTGGCAATTTTGTTAAGTGAAACAAAATGGCGACTCTGCTGGGGACGACTTTCTCCTCCGACGAGGAAGTGATTGCTTAATATGATGATGTTTCAGTCGGTTCGACTAAGAAGACTCTGGTTGTACACTTCGACCAGACTGCCTATGAAGAAATGCTCCGAACTGGGGGTGGTTTTCACCACTCCAATGTTCAAAAAATCTCGCAAAGCATAAAAAGTTTGGATTCCCAAATCCAAAGTGGTTTCTGGTCTCTCTGTTGCTTCTGATGACAAGGGAATTCTTTCCACTCCTGTCGTAGTGGCTCCCGTTCGTAACGAGGCAGTCCTTACTTCAGAGTTGCACTCGAAGTGTGATGATTTATCTCCCGTTTGTAACAGAAAAGATAATCAGGTTTCACGCCCACTGCGTAAGAATCAAGTTTTACGCTCAGTGGGTAAGAACCAAATTTTACGCTCAAGGCATAAGAATGAGTCTCCCATTTGTAATGTGGCAGATTCTAATGTTTCTGAGGGTAAGAATCAGTCTCCCGTCGTGACGTGGTAGACTCACACAAATTACGCTCCTCGCGTAAAATAAAATCTCCCATCTGTGATGTGGTAGATAATCAATTTTTACGTTTTACGCGTAAAGGTAAGTCTCCTGTCTGTGACAGTGTAGATAAAATTTACAACGATGTTTGCACATCTAATGTGAATATACCTAAACACATACAGCGTAAAAGTAATGTTGGTAAAACTTCTGTCCTATACCAACAACCTTCTTATACTGCTTTATGCAAGGTATAAACTTGCAAATCATACGCCATGAAAATGGGGTCCTTCGTGCTAAATCTCAAGATTTACGCACACAACTCCAAACGCGTAAAAATGTACAGTTTGGTTCTACGAATGAAGCCAGTAATCTTCTTTATACACAGGGTACTAAACATTTTTCTACCCCAAATGTAATAAAGAAGAATATTCCCTCCACTCCTTCTGACTTACGTGAATTGCTAATGCAAAAGGGTAAGAATTCACAATCTCCGGCGATGCTCCCCCAAGAAAGACATCAATGTGGATATCATCAGGTTGTGATCAATTGTTGTTGTTCAACTTCAAAACGGTCAGTTTTTGATCGACTGAATTTCTCACTTCAACATCAAACTGAAGACCAAGAAGATGAGTTGTCATCTGCATCAGTCAACATGGCATCTCATACTAACAGAGGACGACGACCGAGACGAAGCATGTCCCAAACTCCAGGTCAACAACAGTTTAACAGACTTCTTGATTCCTTTGAAGGAGTATATCAGAATACTCGATCAAGAAGACAAAGACAAATGCAGATTTCTGATTCAGAAGCTGGGGGTACTCAATCTTTTGAGTCTGGTACCGATAGTGTGGATTCATACTTCTATATAATCCCTCTATATCTTCAAGAGAGTTTGAATCCTACGCTGTTGGAGATAAACCAGAGACGTCATCTGCTAATACGGAGCAACGTCTCACTGCCATGGAGCAATCATTGAAAGACATGCTCAACATGGTGTAAAGCATGCATCAGATAATTTTGAATCAGCAAACTGCTCAACCCACAGTAATAACTCCGGTACCAGCAGCAGCACAAACTCAAGATAGTCAAGGGGCTGATATACCAGAAGATGTACCACCTCCAGTGGGGGTTACGGTACATCCAACGACTATTCAATCAAATGTGCTTCCTCAAACCAGTGAAGCCATTCAAGCAGTGCGTGAACTCAAAGTACAGTTTGAGGTTTTGAGGCACAAAGATCAGTTCCAGAGGTTAGGGATTAAGCAACCCTATCCTCCTCATTGGAATGATGTACCCTTTCCACCGAAGTTCAAGCCACAATCCATGGTTTTATTCGATGGAAAAGCATCTCCCAGTCAATATATCAATTACTTTGATATTATGACTGTACACTTACAGAAAAATGATGCTCTTCTCACTCGAGTGTTCATCGGGTGCTTGACGGGTTCGGCTTATGACTGGTATCGTAGCTTACCCGATAACTCTATTTCGTCTTTTGACGAATTCAAGGCAATATTTCTCTCCCGCTTCTATGAAGGAGGTATGGACATGAACATGTCCTCCTTAATAGAAATAAAATAAAAGAAGAAAGAAAATACTCGAACGTTCATTGAATGTTTTCGACAGGCTACTCTAAAGATGCCTCCTGGTATGCCAGATTCAGCGTTGATCGATGCATGCAAGATGAATCTGCGACCATCCATTGCTGTCTTCACAGGTTCCCAATTCACAGATTGGGCTTCGTTTATCATAGCAGCAGTTTCTGCCAAGACCAATGGTAGGTTAGCTCGGAAACATGGGATGATTTTTGCTTCAGAAGATAAAGGAAAGAAAAGTAATCCTGGTAATAATCCTGGCAATCGTAACGTGAAAGGAAAATATACTCTTATGGTCAATCTCTCCAAGAACAAAATGACGCTAAATAATCAGGAATCTTCCAGGCCAAAGGAAGAATACTCTTTTGACGAAAGTGATATCCCAGGAATATTTTAGTATCTGGTGAAAAGTGGCAAACTTCAGATTCCAGAGCCAAAAAGGCCTAATAAGGTGAATCTGACTGACAATCCCAAATATTGTATCTATCATAGATACATTAATCATCCTACCAGTGCTTGCTATGTCTTGAAAAAGAAGATCCAAGACCTGATAAATGGTGGCGCTATCGCTTTAACCAATGATGACCATACGGTTACAACCAACATGGTCTCTCTTCAGTTTGGAAATTTTCCTCCACAGCAAGTCCCAGATGGAATTATTCCAATTCCGAAGGCGACTATGAAGATCGTGAATATCCCGCCCGCCAGGAAAGAAAATATAGGATTGCTGTCGCTCACATTGAAGAGTGGTGAAATCATGTGGGTACATCCTGACTTAATACCTGAGTTGGAAATTGAAGGTAAAACTTTAAAATCCAAGAAAGGTAAGAAAGTCAAAACCTGCAACATGATTTCTCATGTTATTACAAATCCTGATGACTTGGATCATCTATGGGATGGCCTTCCCCTAGAAGATAGACTGAAAGGACTAAACATCTGTCCTCCAAGTCTAGCTCCTCCTACCAAGCTCAAGCTTACCCATCAGCAGTGGCTAGCCATGAATAGTATTCCTTTATATCGGGCACAACAAGTCTTTGCTGCTTATGAAAAAGCTCCAACAGGGATTTTTCCTCATATCTCGAATCCTTCTCCTTCCGTAACTACAGAGACATCTATTCTTCATTCTCCTGAGGTTACAGAAGGTCTTGCTTCTTCCTCTTCCTCTGTTGAAACACCTGTCAAAAGTCTGCTGCCCACTCACTTGTATAGTCAGCAATCTGTTCATCTCATGAAGAAGATGGGTTACGACTTTCAAAAGGCAGAAGGTTTAAATTATGATAAAGGAATACGCCTTCCTTTACAAATTCAAAATCAAAATTCCACTGCTGGATTGGGTTCTAAAATGCCTCATAACAACCCTCACAAGAAGAAGACCAAGGGAAGAAAAATTAAGTCCTGTAATATGGTATTTCCTTCTCCTGAGTCTGAAGAAGAAACTTTTGCTGGTACAAGATCTGGAAAAGAGTACCATAAAGACTATGAGGGATCCTCCAAAGAAGCAGAAGATGTAGTGGAGACTCTACCAGTTCAACCTTCTCCTGTTCCTGTTATACCGCCTGTGGTTGAAAAGGGGAAACAGAAGGCAATACGCTTTGATATCCCATTGAAGCCTGCTTCCAATCAGGGGATGGTGATGAAGCCTTACAAATTTGACATCCTAGCTCAGTTAGCCAATACTCCGGCTAGACTTTCTATATTTGATCTGCTTCGCCTTTCCAGAGAAAACAGAGAGACTTTGAGCGAAGCTTTACTTCAAGCAGATTCATGCTTGGTACAACTCAAGACTCCTGATAATATACCAGTGTCATGTCCGCAATGTCATAGTGTGATGGAAGCAATTCCCAACATCACCTTTACACAAGAGGATATGCTATTGAAACACAACAAGCATGATAGGCCTCTGTGTTACACTGGATATATCGGATCCACTAAAATTGATAGGATTTGCATCGATCCTGGGTCTTCAATTAGTATAATTCTTCAGAGTATGCTAAGACCCCTGAGGATTACTACTAGTGAGCTGACTTACACTAGTACTACGATAGTCGGTTTTAACTCTGGTAAGAGCAAACCACTGGGGAAGATTCGTCTGCAGATTCAGATTGGTGATCTTCGAACTATGGTAACTTTTTATGTTATCAACTCGGACGTATCCTACAATATTCTTCTTGGAAGACCGTGGATTCATGAACACAATATTGTGCCTTCAACTCTTTACCAATGTTTCAAATATGTGGACTCCCAAGGAGTTGTGAAAACTGAGTTTGCTGATATTAATCCGTTCAAGGGTGTTGAAGCCTACTTCTCTGATTCAAGGCTTTATAAACAAGAACATGTGAAAGATATATCAGACATGGCTGAAGATCAATCACCCTCTGAGGATCACTCTATTAATGAAGATCCGCCAGAGGAGCAACCTTTGAAGATCATAGTCAAGGGACGAATCCAATCCCAACCTGTCAATGATCAACCTTTGATGATCAAGGTTAAAGGAAGAACTCAAACTTCATCTGAGGAATCAATAAATATTCCTGCTAAGAGCCAAGTTCAACCTTTTATGATTAAGGTCAAAGGACGTACTTTTTGCACGAATGATCCAGAACTACCGTCGATTGTCAATCATGGCAAATCTACGCAGAAGACGGATGATGGTCCACTGTTGATTAATCTGAAGCGTAGCAATCAGACTATAAATGATGTAAATATTGATCATTTTGTACTTTTTGATATCAATGAAGATTTTCTGTTCGAGTATATGGCTGTCAAGTTTATTGAAAGAATGACTTTATCTTCTGATAATCAAAGTCATCAATATAAAGACAACATAGAACCGGAAGAAACTTTATACATTGATTATAAGGAGAATTCTTTCCCTCCTTATACAGATGTTGGACCGTATGCTCAAAGGTTCCTAACATCTTCTCCTTATCTTCTACCTGTGGCTGCTTCATCACAAGCTTGCGTAACTTTTAGACGTCATGAAGAATCTTATTTCGTGGTTCCGTCTGATAAAAAAAACAAGTGCCAAATTGTGTTTGGCCTGGCTAGAAATATCCCTGTTGCTCAGATAGATGAGCTGAAGGATAAAGACAAAGGAAGAATCCGAATTGATAAATACAGCCAGCAATCTATCAAGATGCATCCAGAAGATGAGAAGCACACCGCTTTTCGTACACCTCTTGGGGTCTACTGCTATACAGTTATGCCGTTTGGTCTTAAAAACGCCGGTGCCACGTATCAACGGGCTATGAGCAATATCTTTCAAGAACATCTACGGAAGATAGTTGAATGCTATGTAGATGATATTGTTGTTAAAAGTCGATCAAAGGATGATTACATTCAAGGCTTGAGAACAGTATTTGAATTGATGCGTCAGCATCAATTGAAAATGAACCCTACTAAGTCTTTCTTAGGGGTTTCCAGTGGCAAGTTTCTAGGATTTGTCATTACCTCTCAAGGTATCCATGTTGATCCTGATAAGGTTAAAGCAATTCTTGAAACGCGTCCTCCTCGTAATCTGAAAGAACTCTGTGGCTTTCAAGGCCGTATTGCTTATATCAGAAGATTTATATCTAATCTTTCTGGGAGATGTCAACCTTTCTCCCGTCTATTAAAGAAAGGGGTATCTTTCGTCTGGGATGAAGCGTGTCAAAAAGCCTTCAATGATATTAAGCAATATCTTACAAACCTACCTGTTCTGGTACCTCCGGTGGTAGGAAGACCATTCTTGCTATATGTTCGAGCTTTAGATCATTCATTTGGCGCTCTTCTGGCACAGAAAAGTGATATGGGTCATGAACAAGCAATATATTATCTGAGCAGAATGATGGTCGGAGCTGAACACAGATATACACCTGTAGAAAAAGAATGTCTAGCTTTGGTTTTTGCCGTCCAAAAGACAAGGCATTATGTCACCGGACAGACTATTCATGTCATCTCTAGAATAAATCTCATTCGGGTATTGATGAGGAAACCGAGCATTCTTAATTCCAGGTTAGCTACCTGGGCGATGTTGCTCACTCCTTATGATATGATTTATGTGCCTCAAAAATCAGTGAAGGGCCAAGCGTTAGCTGATTTCTTAGCTGCTCATCCTATACCTGAAACTTCGAAGTTATATGAAGACATTCCAGATGAAGTAGTGGATTGTAACATGACTATGAAGAATGATATATGGCAATTATATTTTGATGGAGCATCACGAGTGGGACCTAAAGGCAATAGTGTCTCTGGGGTAGGAATTGTCTTGGTTTCTCCTGACAAAATGGTCATATACCGTGCCTATTCTCTTAATGAGCCATGCTCTAACAATGTAGCAGAATATAATGCTCTATTGATTGGTCTCCAAGTAGCAAAACAATTGGATATTGAATTCTTAGAGGCTTATGGAGATTCTCAATTGATCGTTAATCAAGTTAGAGGGACTTATGAAGTTAGAAATCCTGACCTCATCCCCTATCATCAAGTGGTAGTCGAGTTGGTCCTATCATTCAAAGGATTCTTCATTGAATTTGTACCACATTCTCAGAATGTGGAGGCTGATGCTCTTGCCAGCTTAGCTGCAGACTTGGCTATCCCAATCCGAAGGCAAAATATAATTACTTTGTTAGACCGAGACTTGTTCTGTGTGAAAAGTGATCTGCATATTGAACAAAGTTTTACTACAGAGTCAAGTTCCCAGCAGAAAGATTGGAGAACTCCATTCATTGATTATGCAGTTCATGGAATTTTGCCTGAAGATCCTAAAGAAGCTGCATCAATTAAGAGACGATCATTTCGATTCTATTATGATTCGTCTTTACATATTTTATATCGTCGTTCATATGACGGACTCTTGCTGCGCTGTCTCTCAGAAAGTGAAGCCAAACAAACACTGCGTGAGGCTCATGATGGTGTCTGTGGTGCTCATCAATCGGGTCCAAAGTTTTAGGACCGTATCCGGAGAATGGGGTATTATTGGCCTTCTATGATAGCAGATGAAGTAGACTATGCCAGAAGATGTAAAGCATGTCAGATTCATGCTGATTTTATTCATCAACTATCTGAATTTCTACATCCTACAGCAGCCTCTTGGCCCTTCGAAGCTTGGGGTATGGATGTCATTGGTCCTATTAACCCTCCTTCTGTCAAAGGACATCGGTTTATACTAGCTATAACCGATTACTTTTCGAAGTGGGCAGAAGCAGTCCCCTTGCGGAAGTGAAAACATCTAATGTGATCAGTTTCATCAAGCACCATGTCATTTATCGTTTCGGGATTCCTCGACGGATAATTCATGACAATGGTCCACAATTTGCCAGTCAAGCATTTTATCGATTCTGTGACAAGAATCGAATTCAGAATTTGGCTTCTACGGCTTATAATCCAGCTGCTAATGGTTTAGCTGAAGCTTTCAATAAGACGATCATCAAACTTCTTAAAAAGTTTGTTTCTTCAATAAACGTGATTGTAATGAGAAACTTGGAAAATGTTTATGGACTTATCGAACAACAGTCCGGACTCCTACTGGTTTTACACCATTCTCATTGGTCTATGGATGCGAAGCTGTTCTCCCATTGGAAATCCAGATCCCTTCTCTACGAATAGCCATTGCTAATGAGTTAACTACGGAGAATAATGATCGCTTACGACTCCAAGAACTTGAAGGATTGGATGAGAAGCGTCTTCAAGCACAACAACACATTGAACTATATCAAGCCCGCATATCTCGAACTTTTAATCGTAAAGTTAAGGAGAGGATATTCAAAGTTGGCGAGCTTGTATTAGCTGTTCGGAGACCGATGGTAATGACTCATAAAAGTAAAGGAAAATTCCAAGCAAAATGGGAAGGCCCTTATGTAATTAAGTCTGTGTTTTCCAATGGTGCCTATCGGTTGTCAAAGCCCAATGGAGATCTACTCATGCTACCGGTCAATGGCAAATTTCTTAAGAAATACTATGTATAAAAAAAAGACAGAACAAAAAATAAAGCTTCTTTTATTATTTTTGTTCAAGGACGAGAGCCACTCCCTTCCTTATTGAATACATAGTCGGCCAATGCATAGAAGGCATCGTTTCCTGAACACATGAAAAATTTACAGGCAGCCATCCTCGACGCTTCTTCTTCAGGAGTTTTCTCTGGCTCTACTAAAAAAGCAAGAATGTCTTCGAGTGGCTTGGGCGTAGAAGAGCCGTTGTCTACTTGAGTCGGGCCCGCCATTGTTGGCTCAAGGGGACACATCTCAGCAACGTCCTCAATTTTCCTGGAAACTTCATTCTTTTGCTGTGCATCCTCGGAAGACATTTTCCAATAGAGGAGTGGAAATAAGAATGAAATGTTACAGAGAGTTCTCACCTATTTATAGAAGAAGACTGTTGATGAACCGGTCTTTGAAGATTGAGAACAACCTTTCATTCCCAAAAAGACCTGTCCGTTCGTTCCATCGGGTTCATTCATTTCGAATCAATGTTTTCTTTTCTCGAAAAATGCGTTGGTTCGTTCATTATTTTTTTGATCCACATGTTTATGACATCTGTCTTCTTAATCCCCAGCTACCAAGGTTTGGTTAAGCTGACTTCTTGGGAAAGGAATTTTATATCTTCAATATCAATTGATTAGAAAGTGGGATTCACTATTTATCATGTTTCCATGACCTCTGAATAAATATTAAATCTACTTTCTTTTCCTATCTATCACTTCTATTTTTGACCTCTGCATAGATATTAATCTAATTTTCTTTTGAGTTCATATATGCTATTATGTCCATATTACCTCTGATAGTATCATATACTCTAAAACAGAAAATAGGATTTCATTTATCTATCATGTCCATATTACATCCAGATAGATACAAATCATTGATCATAGAAGAATCTTCATTTTCATTCCCATATCATCAAAAAAGTCTATTACATTTCTTAGACTTCCTTACAAGTTATAATAGAAATCTTTTACAATCTTGGATTTTCATTCTATATACCAACGATAACCTAATAGAGATCTATTTCTTCTTTGATCCTCTTTGACGGGTTCGTTGTTGGTGGCAGTTCCTGACTGTCTGAGCTCCAGTGGTAACCGGAACAGCAGGAATCAAACTCTGGTCTTATCTCTCAGACGAGAGGAGAACCCCAGAGTATGGCAGCCCGAAGGCGCGTTGCTGCCAATACAACTGGTGGATTAGTGGCGGCACCTCTAAGGAGATAGGAATGTATCCAGTATTGGGATACGATTCCTAGTTCTGCCGTGAAAGGAACTCTACTACCCAATTTCTCGGGGTAGAGTTGACTCCACCATCCAACTCTCCGTGTATAAAGGCTCTTCCTACCAACAGAGGAAGAACCTTCTATCTCACGAAGAGTTCTGAGTTGTCTGATTTGCGCATCAAAAGCGCATGAGCTCCCTGATGTTGATGTCAGAAGAACGCTCCTCACAGTGTCAAAATCGCCAATACCGGTTCTGGAAAAGCTGCTCAGCCAAACTTCTGCAGAAAACAACAAAGAAGAAGTGTTTTAAAAACAGAAGTATTATCAGATGCGTATTAAACGCTAAATAAAAACAGATCACAAGGCATTTTTACGCCAAGACTCCAGCAAGGCTTTTACGCTAATGCTTCAGTAAAGCTTTTACGCCAATGATTCAACAAGGTATTTTACGCCAGTGCTTTAGCAAGGCTTTTACACCAGTGCTTCAGCAAAGCTCTTACGCCAGTACTTCAGCAAGGCTTTTACGCCGGTGATTCAGCAAGGCTTTTACGCCTGCAATCAACAAGGCTTTTACGCCAGCAATCAATAAGGCTTTTACGCCAGCAATCAGTAAGGCTTTTATGCCAGTGATTCAACAAGGCTTTTACGTCAGCAATCAGCAAGGATTTTATGCCAGTGCTTTAGCAAGTTTTTACGCTCGTCAAGAATTTATGCTCATGAATAGATGTTTTCAACAAAAAAAAATTCGAAGACAGGTATTTGCCTACGATCAGACTTACCACTTAGGTCGAATGGTTTGGCTCTAATGGTGGTTGAATCTGCGTCTAATGACTGGGCATACAAAAGAACACAGCGGGAAAGCTTTGCCATCCTTATTTGTTGGAGAACAACATCACGAAAAGTTATCTTCAGTAGAATGAGTACGAGAATATGTGAAACATTCTCGACTATTTAATAAAGGCTGAAGAACTGTTGGGAAGAGTCTATTTCGGGGGAAGATCCTATTTAAAGGCTCTCGTAACCACAAGACAGACGCCACGTGTCGGTTTGTTTCTCGGGAATGAACAACCATAGAAACAGTAGTGTTGAACAGTTCTATCTACCAACAGATGAGATAGTCATCAAAATTTTATTTTATAAAGGAGGAAGTGGACCCCTATATATAAGAGAGTCACAATACATGGAATTTTATTTCCCCTCTCCTTCGTTGGACTGACGAAGAGAGGCACCTAACTCACATATGTTGTGAATCTCGGAGCGGTGCATCAGATTAAGAAACGCTTCGGCATCTCCTGGCCCTTCGTACCCAGTTGGAGGACCACCATCAATGCGACTAAAGACTGCAGGAGTTACTCCAAAACACTCTAAAAGGTTGCACGCCCGCTCGAAATCAAGCCTTGAGCCTGAAGCCTCTTCATTATTAATCTCCTTCTTGGGCGCCATGTCACTATGGAGATGAATGACGAGAGTGAAGAATTTCTCCTTATTTATACGGTTAAATCAGCTCTTCATATTCCTCATTGGAAACGGTTCATTATAAATGCAAAACTCGGGGAAGTGAAAAGGCATTGAGAGTTTCGAAAAAGGAAATTCATTGTGACAAATAAGTGTTGACCGACACTGTTGGAAATTACGCCGACTGTTGGACATCCCCGCTTTTACGCGGATGGCTGTTGCGTATCCCAAATTTTTTGCTGGCAGGTCAAATCTCAATTTTTACGCTTCTGTTCAAAGTATTTCAAATTTTGGAGATATTTGAAAACTTTGAAGGGGGTCTTGTAGGAGCGTAAAAAGTGCTTCAAAGCAAGAGTCATCCCATTCATAAGTGATCGGTTTTCTACACCAAGCAAGAGCGGATAATCTCTTTTACGTCCAAGACTAGGCTAATCAATTTACGCCTAAGCCGGCTGATCATTTTACGCTTGGGTCCACACCGATGGTTTTACGCCAAGGACAGAGCAGCCTCTTTTACGCTGGACAAAGCTGTCAAATCTCTCATTTAATGCAAATTCTGACATAAAGATATTAATGATGGCATTTACCACAGAATTCAATAGGATTTGTCTTATACAAAGACCATTGTTGTCGTTTACGGGGGATCGAGCTACTTTACGCTCACTATATGGTTTCTTTTACGCACGAAGTTTTACATGAGTTCTTACGCTCATAAAACAATGTGTGCGTAAAGTCTATTTGAGCCATTTTATGCTCAAGGTTATTCAATAACCACTTTACGCTGGAAACTTATGACAGAGCTATTTTACGCTCATCTTACTGCTTTACGCCCAGAGGATGTTGGAGCTATTTTTACGCCCTATTCTTTCTGGCCAGTATGGAACGTGGTTTGCCTACATAGCCTTCATGCCATATATTTCGAAGAACGTGTGTACATGCATCATATTCTCACTGAAATGATGGGACGCGTGTCAACGAATCCCAAATCCTACCTTAGCCTAGTCCCCGCTGCTTCTGCCTTCCGTCAACACCCGTCGTACCCGATCTCAGACTCTGGCCTTCGCCACCTGCCACCGTCAGCACCAGCAACCGATCACACCACCACCGTCAGCACCTCCACCCGACTAGCCCCAGTCATCACCACCCCAGTAAAGACCACGCCTCCCCATCATCCAACCGGCCACCCTCGACGTGGCCGTCACCACAACCAGCCCGCACTTCCCTACTCCGACCCCCACCAACTACACCACACCCGCTGCCATCACCACCACAATCACCAGAGTGCAGCCACCACTAACAACACCCATCACCACCGTAAGCCTCGACCACCAGAAATTCCGACCAAAACCCGGCCACTAATACCACCACGCCACCGTCGCCGGCGCCCACTCGCCGGCGACACATCATAACCAACACCCCAACCGCAGCCTTGCCAAGCCCGCCACCCCTGTTCACTGGCAAACACATCGAAGCCCAGCCTCTCCTTCCGGCCAACCTCCTCGGGCACCACCGCCAACCCAACACCGACAAACCCTAAAATCACCACAAACAAGCATAGCCACCACCACCAAAATCCCCAAATAAACAAGAAAATAAAATATACGACCACTATCACCACCCCTTACCTGTCCACCGCCGGCCGGAGATCCGCTGCCGCGACCGTCGCCGCACGGCCTCACCACCTCTATCAGATCCACCACCGGCATGCCCTAGCCGCCTGAGCGCCCCTCCGATCTCTCCCGACCAGCATCTCCCAAACCCCTCTCCGCCACCGGCGCTTCTTCCGACCGCATCCGCCTCCAACGCGAGCCGCGCGCGCAACCCCTCTACGCTGCGTGCTCGCGCGCTACCGGCGCTCCCCTCCACACCGATCCCCTTTCCCTCGCCTCTTCTCCCCCATTCTCCATCGCCTCCAGCCGCACAACCCATCTGCTTCCTCCGACCGCCGTACGGTGAGCAGCCCTAGTCGAACCCCCTTCCCTCCGACGTTCTCCACCAAACGCCGCAGCCGCTCCTCCCTCCGGGCCAGCGGCTGACGGACCACCGTACCACGCCGTGCAGGCCGACACGCCACCGTACCTCTCTCCCTCTCGATCTTCTCTCCTCCCCGTTCCACTCTCTTCCCTCACCTTTCTCTCTCGTTCCCTCTTTTTCCTCACTCTCTCTCTCTCTCCTCTTCTAGAAATAGATTAGCTGTAGATTTTTGTTGTTGTTGTTTTGGTATTTTTTTTGTTTTGTTTCATTAATTGTTTCTTTTTTTGTATCAGTTATTATTATTATTATTATTATTATTTTTTATTATTATTATTATTATTATCATCATTATTATTATTATATTGCTACTATTTCCTATTTTGTAATTATATTTACACCATGGTATTACTCATAATTGTTGTTATTATTATTATTATCATTATTTTCATATTTACTTGATTTTTGGTTTTCTCCCAATATATTCGGCTGATGTTATTATTAATGATAATTTATTATTCAAAATAATATTATTGTTCTTATTATCTTTATTCTTGTTGTTACTATTAAAAATTAATAATTGCCAATATTATTATTTTAGGATTTTTGTAAAGATATTATTTTTTCAACTTTTTTCAAAGGTAGATTATACCAAACATAGTATTTTGACAAACAACTATTTTATAGCCCTAATTTATCTATTTGTTTTTTTTAGATTTTATATTTTCTAAAGATATATTGGTCAATCAAAGTAGTCACCAAATTATACTATAAATGTCTAGTTTATTAATTTTGGCTAATAATAATATGTAGTTTCCTACCAAAACTTATTTTGACAAACTTAGAATTTTTGCCTTAAAACGACTCTTGATTTTTTGGATATTTATTTGAAAGCATATTTTGACTAATAAATTATATTTCAAGTATTATAAATTAGTTTCTAAAATCATATAATTATTATTCGTCAAATTTTTTTTTTATTCTTCCGACCGTGACTCAACCCCTCTTTCCTATTCGATCGCCAATTATAGACTACTTTATGTCGAACCTAACTAATTTGAACCTAACTAATTTGACCATTCTGGACCCAATGGAACTGTCCGTGCCACCATCAGAGGTCACCTTGTGTAGTTGTTATCCGAAGTCGCAGTTCGTACCACATTGATTATTACAGCACACCAGGCGTACTATCAGGCAAGATACCTTGCCATTTGCTGTTTATTTATTTTAGCTCATATTTCATGCATTATTCATTATTTTCTTTATGCAAAATAAACTGTGATACATGGCATAACCTGTTAGAACTTACTGTTCAGTTTTATTTTCTGCTATGTATTATTTTTTTACACATTAAACATAGAGTTAAGGGACCACCTTTGTATGTTGCATTCATAGGCCTTGACACATTTATACCACGTTGTTGTGAGTCACATATAGGACTCAGACATGCGTGATTGGCTGGCCACCAGTACGTATACGCCGTGCATTATGAAATAACTGCTAATAGAATTACATGCTAGAAAACTTAGCAGTTATGAGTTGGCATTGGGCGGGGAGAACATGATTGGAAGTTGACTACCACCCTATCTATCGTAGACTCGCTCGCTACTGAGGAACGATAAGCAGACTATATACTATAGACTCGCTCGATACTGAGGAATAGTATATGGTGTTGTGACTCACTACTGAGGTACTGTATTTTCTTGACTTGATCCGGTAGTCATGTGACCATGAACTATTCTTAAAACTGCATTCACTTAGATTTGGTTAGACATTATCCGTTAGGTATGAGTACTCTTGGTTTGGGTACTTGTATCTGACCGTGGCTTGGAACAATAACTTATCGAGGATTAGTTCGTCACACCTTGTCCTTGTTTGGTTGTAGGTGTGGATTACTACTTCGATGAGAATGTATTGAACCTTGTCGGGGTCCGGATACCATATTGGATTCATAGCATGGAAAGATACGTCATCGTAAATTAGTTTACCATCTTCTGTCCTTGTTTGGTTGGGGGGATGGTATGCTAGTTCAAAATGTGTGTATTGGACCATGTTATAATTCAATTGACTTATTTATTTGAGCAATATTAATTCAGTTTATATGGCATGATATTATGTGTCGTGTTACGTCCCTCTGAGGACCTGGTTATCTCGCCAGGTGTGTGCTCTTGTCTTTCGCAGGTGCTCTAGTTCTAGCCGTGACCATCTCTATTTCTTCAAGGATGATTGCACTTGGATCATCTACGCTTCACTCGTCAAACATATTTCATTTTTCAGGTATTTCTTTTCATAGTAGGTAGTGGATTTGTCTCCGCCCAACTACATGTACTAATGACAATTCATAGTTAATTATATGATATTTTTTATTCTTATATTTTATGGATGAGATTAGTTAGTTGTGGTTTACTGCATTTACAGCTTTTGTATCCATACGAGGCCTATGTACTTCGTATGAATACAGCTGGCATGTCTACGTTTCTAGTCCTACGTATTTTGGGATTGAGGCGTTACATATTTTTGTGGTAGCCCATGCAGGTCAAGATAAATTGTTTGGTTACTTTACCGTACCAAGCAAGCCTGCGAATAGGATTAGAAGTCTAGGATCTCATCCACATACTTGACCTCCTTCCTCGATTCCATATTTGAACTATCGTTGGACTCATAGACTGCATCTTGCTTGATTCCTTCTATCGTTTTTCTTATCTTCCTTTCGTGCTTGCTAGAGATTGACCATACTAGTTAGATGTCCCAAACACCATTAGCTTAATTCTTTAAGTTGGGTAGAATACCCCACGACCTGACACACCCTTGACCATTAAGGGAATACAAATAGTATTATCTAGACCATAGAGACTAGAAGAATTTAACTCATTTGGTCAACCAAGCCTTGGTCAATAAAACCGTAGAATGATGTTATAGGAATAAACAAGACTTAGATCCTTATGACTCTTAGACTATTCATATTTATTTTTATTTTATCTACCATCGGGCATATGTTCTACTATCTAGACTAATGATGCTAATATAGCCTAGTATTTGCAAGCTTATTCTTTATCGAGCTTGATCAAGGCATATGATATTGAACGGCCGCTCACTAACATATTGTCTAATCAAAATCGGTGCATGATGGTCTGATCAACCGAGTGCACTTTGGTTCGCCTTTTTTATATATCAATCTACGTGGATGGGATGTAGTTGAACTTTTCCCTTAGAATTCAACCACGACTGCCTTGACGATTCTTTTAAAATCTATACGGCCACCTTTGAACCACGTATTCGTAATCGATAATATCGTCCTTGCACTCCTTATTTCTTTCGCCTTCAACCATTTTAGAAGGACAAAGGCGTGTGCTAGAACTTCCTCTAGCTTTCCTATCAATTATGACCATCACCACTCAAATGTTGCTATGTCTTCATCCTAAACTCCTCGTCCTTTTTTTGGCCCAACCTTCTAATCGCTTAATTTAGAAGTGAATTTAATTCGTTCTCTTAATCGTTCCCTCAACCTACTCCCAAGAAACCATATCTTTAGGGTCTCTAAGTTATTTTCTCTTGTTACCATAATATTCTTTATTGCCTGTTATCTTGTTTTAACCTTAACCCTTACTCATTTTTCTTCTTGCGCTAACCCATGATTATTCTCACCATTATTGAAATTGCCATTTCCTAATGCATGTTTTACGTTGTGGATGATTGTTCCTCACCAATACCCCCTTGTGTCTTCTCACCCCCTACTAATTCTTAATTTCGAGGACAAAATTCTTTTAAGTTGGGTAGGATGTAAAACCCCTAAATTTCTACTACTTTTTTTAAAATAAATTTTGTTCAGATTTTTTTTGTATTTATAGGTCGCGTAGTTGTATTGTACGTCGCACGCGAAATTTTATTTTTTGTAATTCCTCGACGAGTGCGAATATGTGCGAGCGTACATATTTTTAGAAAAATATTTTTCTATTTATATAGTTTCAAAATAATACATATAATATATTCTTGCTATCGTACCAAAATTTTCTAAGTTTGCTATTTTAATTATTTATTTATGTCGATTTCGAAAATAATATACATATAGATATTTTGTTCTAGTCACATGCGAGATACATGAAATTTAATTCATGAATATATTGGAATTCTCAAAATCATTTTATTATTTATCTTAATTTATTAAAAAGGTATTTTAAAGTTATTTTCTATCAATATTTAAAATATTTATTACAATTTTCGAAATTACTTAATATTGATTATTATATTAATATTATGGTAATTTAAATTAAGATTTAATTTATGGATTTTGATTGAAGATAAGACTTACCTAAGATTTGATATGGATTTAGATTGATTAAACTTATCTTTGATTTGATTTAAAATAGTAGAAAGATTATCTAAGGGGAATTAAATATCCTAATCCTTATCTTCTAAGGATTGCCTCAACCCTATAAATAGGGGAGCCTCCATAAGTTTTTCATCCATTATTTCCTCCACAAATTTCCACCACAAATATGCGTGCCTCGTGTCGGTGTTCCATCCATCCTCGTGTCAGCCGTGATTGGCCTCGGGTTCGACCCTGGGTGACCTTCTTATTCCATTATTTTTACACATATATTTATTTCTTCAGGTCGACAACCCCGACACGATATATCAAATCCCTAATCCTACCCTAGCCTAGTCCCCGCTGCTTCTGCCTTCCATCGACACCCGCCGTACCCGATCTCAGACTCCGGCATTCGCCACCTGCCACCGTTAGCACCACCAACCGATAACACCACCACCGTCAGCACCTCCACCCGACCAGCCCCAGTCATCACCACCCCAGCAAAGACCACGCCTCTCCCATCATCCAACCGGCTACCCTCGCCGAGGCCGTCACCACAACCAGCCCGTACTTCCCTACTCCGACCACTACCAACTACACCACGCCCGCTGCCATCACCACCACAATCACCTGAGTGCAGCCACCACCAACAACACCCATCACCATCGTAAGCCTTGACCCCCAAAAATTTTGACCAAAACCCGGCCACTAATACCAGCACGCCATCGTCGTCGGCGCCCACTCACCGGCGATACATCAAAACCAACACCCCAACCCGCAGCCTTGCCAAGCCCGCCACCCCTGTTCACCGGCCAACACGTCGAAGTCCAGCCTCTCCTTCCGGCCAACCTCCTCGGGCACCACCGCCAATCCAACACCGGCAAACCCCAAAATCACCACAAACAAGCACAGCCATCACCACCAAAATCCCCAAATAAACAAGTAAATAAAATATACGACCACCATCACCACCCCTTACCTATCCGCCGTCGGCCGGAGATCCGCTGCCGCGACCGCCGCCGCACCGCCTCACCACTCCCGCCAGATCCACCGCCGACGTGCCCTAGCCGCCTGAGCGCCCCTCCGATCTCTCCCGACCAGCGTCTCCCAAACCCCTTTCCGCCACCGGCGCTTCTTCCGACCGCCCCCGCCTCCAGCCTTGCTAAGCCCGCCACCCCTGCTCGTGCGCAACCGGCGCTCCCCTACGCACCGGTCCCCTCTCCCTCGCCTCTTCTCCCCCATTCTCCGTCGTCTCCAGCCGCACGACCCATCTGGTTCCTCCGACCGTCGTGCGGCAAGCAGCCCTGGTCAAACCCCCTTCCCGTCGGCGTTCTCCACCAAACGCCATAGCCGCTCCTCCCTCCGGGCTAGCGGCGGACGGACCACCGCACCACGCCGTGCAGGTCGACGCGCTACCGCACCTCTCTCCCTCTCGATCTTCTCTCCTCCCCGTTCCTCTCTCTTCCCTCACCTTTCTCTCTCGTTCCCTCTTTTTCCTCACTCCCCCTCTCCTCTTCTAGTAATAAAATAGCTGTAGATTTTTGTTGTTGTTGTTTTGGTATTTTTTTTTTGTTTTGTTTCATTAATTGTTTCTTTTTTTGTATCAGTTATTATTATTATTATTATTATTATCATTATCATCATTATTATTATATTGCTACTATTTCCTATTTTGTAATTATATTTACACCATAGTATTGCTCATAATTATTGTTATTATTATTATTATCATTATTATCATATTTACTTGATTTTTGGTTTTCTCCCAGTATATTCGGCTGATGTTATTATTAATGATAATTTATTATTAAAAATAATATTATTGTTCTTATTATCTTTATTCTTGTTGTTACTATTAAAAATTAATAATTGCCAATATTATTATTTTAGGATTTTTGTAAAGATATTATTTTTCCAACTATTTTCAAAGGTAGATTTTACCAAACATAGTATTTTGACAAAAATCTATTTTATAGCCCTAATTTATCTATTTGTTTTCTTTTTAGATTTTATATTTTCTAAAGATATATTGGTCAATCAAAATAGTCACCAAATTATACTATAAATTTCTAGTTTATTAATTTTGGCTAATAATAATATGTAGTTTCCTACCAAAACTTATTTTGACAAACTTAGAATTTTTGCCTTAAAACGACTCTTGATTTTTCGAATATTTATTTGAAAGCATATTTTGACTAATAAATTATATTTTAAGTATTATAAATTAGTTTCTAAAATCATATAATTATTATTCGTCAAAATTTTCTTTATTCTTTCGACCGTGACTCAACCCCCTCTTTCCTATTCGATCGCCAATTCTAGACTACCTTATGTCGAACCTAACTAATTTGACCCTTCTGGACCCAGTGGAACTGTCCGTACCACCTTCAGAGGTCACCTTATATAGTTGTTACCCGAAGTCACAGTTCGTACCACATTGATCATTGCAGCACACCAGGCATACTATCAGGCAAGACACCTTGCCATTTGCTGTTTATTTATTTTAGCTCATATTTCATGTATTATTCATTATTTTCTTTATGCAAAATAAACTGCGATACATGGACTAACCTGTTAGAACTTACTGTTTAGTTTTATTTTCTGCTATGTATTATTTTCTTACAAATTAAACTTAGAGTTAAGGGACCACCTTTGTGTGTTGTATTCATAGGCCTTGACACATTTCTACCATATTGTTATGAGTCACATATAGGACTCGGACATACGTGATTGGCTGGCCACCAGTACGTATAAGCCGTGCGTTATGAAATAACTGCTAATAGAATTGCATGCTATAAGACTTAGCAGTTATGTGTTGGCATTGGGCGGAAAGAACATGATTGGAAGTTGACTACCACCCTATCTATCGTAGAATCGCTCGCTACTGAGGAACGATAGGTAGACTATATGCTATAGACTTGCTCGATACTGAGGAATAGTATATAGTGTTGTGACTCGCTACTGAGGTACTGTATTTTTTTTACTTGACCTGGTAGTCATGCGACCATAAACTGTTCTTAAAACTGCATTCACTTAGATTTGGTTAGGCGCCCTTATCCGTTAGTTATGAGTACACTTGGTTTGGGTACTTGTATCCGACCGTGACTTAGAATAATAACTTATCACAGTTTAGTTCGTCACACATTGTCCTTGTTTGGTTGTAGGTCTGGCTTACTACATCGATGAGAAGATATTGAACCTTGTCGGGGTCCGGATACCATATTGGATTCATAGCATAGAAAGATAGGTCATCGTGAATTAGTTTACCATCTCCTATCCTTGTTTGGTTGGGGGGATGGTACGCTAGTTCAATAGTTGTGTATCGGACCATGTTATAATTCAATTAACTTATTTATTTGAGCAATATTAATTTAGATTATATGGCATGATATTATATGTATTGTTACGTCCCTCTGAGGACCTGGTTATCTCGCCAGGTGTGTGCTCTTGTCTTTCGCAGGTGCTCTAGTTCTAGCCGTGACTATCTCCATTTCTTCGAGGATGATTGCACTTGGATCGTCTTCGCTTCGCTCGTCAAACTCATTTCATTTTCCATGTATTTCTTTTCATAGTTGGCAGTGGATTTGTCTCTGCCCAACTACATGTACTAATGATAATTCATAGTTAATTATATGATACTTTTTATTCTTATATTTTGTCGATGAGAATAGTTAGTTGTGGTTTACTGCATTTACAGCTTATGTATCCATACGAGGCCTATGTACTTCATATGAATACAGTTGGCATGTCTACGTTCTTAGTCCTACTTATTTTGGGATTGAGGCGTTACAGAATTACCTAGAGTGGGCTAGAATTGTGCGCCAGACCAGGTAACAACGGCCGCCGCCTCCTCAGCTTCGGCCGATATTGTATGGCAGGATCTGGACTTCTTGTGCTTCTTTTTGCTGGTTGAAGATGGCACCGCCTGGGTAACTTCGGACACCAAGTCTGAGTGCACCCACATGACCTCTCCTCATGACATGGTGAGAGGCAATAACCCAGCCGTCTGGTCCCAGACAGGTGGAAGATTAGTAACCTCCATCGTTGCCCGGGGACAGAAACTACCTCGTCTTGAGTTTTTATTGGAGGGAAGTCACCGAATTGTATTGATACCATGTTCGCAGCCACGGTAACCTCTTCGAAATCTAGCGACAAAGCTTTAGAGTCAATAAGATTCTGAATGTACCACTTTAATTGGAAGCATTCATGAGTGAAAAGATGGACATAGCGGTAGAAGTGTCAATATTTTGGGTCCTCCATCTCTGCCGCTTGAGGCTCGCGTCTTGGTGGAGGGAGTTGCAGCCTATCCCCTTGCAAGAGCATGTCGAAGATGGGCTTGACATGACTATCTTCAAATAAGAAATTCACCTTGGGCCACTGAGCTTCTGTCTACTTTTGTTTAGGCTTTTGATCGTACCAGCGACCATGGCCTGTTTGCCTTTGGTATCCCTGTTATTGGTGGTGCCGCCACTGTTGTTGTTATTGGAGGTGGTACCGGGATGTTTGCCTTTGTCCTCTCCATCTGGGATGTGTAATCCCAGTTGACGAGCCTTCTTTAACTTTGACTCTGCATTGGTAGCGCTTATGATGATGGTTGTCTAATCCCTGAACTGATCTTTGCCCATCCAGAGGCTGATTGTAGGGAGCAACTTCTTCTGGCAGATTTTAATCAAGGAGCTTTCGAGATTGCCTTCGGGGCAATCTTATCGTGGTTTGGCAAAATCGCTCGATATAGTTCCTCGTTAGCTTCCTCTCTCCCTGAATACGTCCATAAGAGACGACATTATTACATCATGTCCCACTTCGTAGAACCTTTCCAGGAACATGTGTTTGAAGCCATCAAAGGAATAGATGCAGTTGTCAGAAAGATTGTGGTACCAGTCGAATGGGATCCCCTCCAATACTCCGATAAATAATCGTGTGAGGATGGCGTCACTATTCAACAAATGGTCTGTTGTGACCTCAAAATACATCATGTACCGGCTGGCAGAGGTCTTTCCGTTATATGAATCGATGAAACGGTTTGTACCACGGAGGAAAAGGAATGTCTCTCCATGTAGCGGGATATGGTTGCCGTATTCTGAGGTCCCGAGAGGAGTCTCGGGCATTGAATATTGCTCGAAGCTCTTGGACTTCCCTCCTTGCTGTAATGTCCTGAATCCGTTGCGGAGCACGGTGCGGGCTAGCGGCCGAATGGCCGAGTCGGATGAGAATTGGGGAAACTTTACCAGGATCGCGGGATAATAAATTGAGATCCTTTCCTCGTTATGGATTGGACTCTTTTGAAATGATGCCCAAGATGCAGTGGCGCGCGTCTTGGGGGAAGAGTTCTATATAAGAGTCGCTTGCCCCGAGACCGTTGTCCTGCTGGTTTTCGATGTCGCTTTTGCTGTTGGCTTTTGTGTGCATTTTCGTGATTGTTTTCGATGAATATTTTCATGGATTTACTTTCACCGTCTACGCATTTCATATCGAATAACTGAGAGAAAGAGAAGAAGTATGCTGACCAGATATTGGTGCCAATGCAGGTGCTAACGCGGTGAACCTAGGGTGACGTTGCGTGGAAGACCTCTTTCTCTCGGCAATTCACCAACAAGTGAGTGGCTTTGATCCTTCGACGATCCTTGATCTTCGCGCATAACAATGGTAGACTTGTTATTGCGTTCGGTGCTTAATAAAAGATGCCTAGTAATAATATGGGAAAGATAATGAAAGATAAATTATCACATGGCTAGGCTTATGTTGTAAATCGAATGATGCTTGTATGCTATATGAATTGTTTAACAGGTGATGCAAAGACCCAAGTATTGGGCGGTAAGTATATCGGACTTCGGTTCGAAAGAATGAGTTAAACATGAATAGTCCCTTGGTTGGATGAACGAATATACGAGCCTATGGCTCAAAGTAAGATGGTAAGATGGCAAGTTGGAAAGATGGGAAAATGGCAAGATAAAATGAGAACTACGACTATGTGTGGAAGATGCTATTATCATGCATGTCATGTCCCTTATTAGTTAAGTTGCATTGCATGCATGGTCATGGACAACTTGTATACAAGGTAGTTCCTCGAACGGTACTCCGAGGCCACGGAACCGATTCGGCCTAGGAGGAACGCCGTGCTGAAGTAGTAGCACAGTGCTGAAGTAGTAGCACGGTCTTTCGGGAACCTTCCGGATGGGCTAGCTACCCACCGATGAAGGGGAGCCGTCCGACCAAGATGTCCCAGATGGCGTGTAGTCAGTGACCTTCATATAGACAGGTGGCATAGCTAACATTGTCTTATGCAGGCAGAGTAAGTGGTATTCATAAATATGTACAGGGATGGCTATCGACCGTGGGTAAGATTCACCAAATTGGTGATCAATATGAACTGCTTATGTTAGAACAACATGAATTGCTTATGTTTCTAACACCACTGTATGCTTCTTATATTTCTCATCAAATATATGAATTGTTAATGGACCCTAAGGCAAGATAGAAAGAATACAAATCAATAGTGAACATTCATGTAATTTTACTACTGTTGATTTATGGTGAGATTGGTTACGGCCGCTCACCAGTACATATGTGGCAATGTACTGACCATCGTCTCCACAGGTGCCGGGAACCTAGTGGATAATCATAGACGCTGAAGGCTTGCTGTCCGACTCTTTAGAAGCTTCGTACATCTTGAAGTTTCCACTTGAAGAAGAAGGCATTTTGCTGAAGGTGGTTATTGCCGCATTATTAATAAAAGGATGTGATGTGTGGAACAAGTTGTATCTCATTTCAATATTTCTGTAAGTTGTAGCCAAGTTTGGCCTTTCATCTCGGCTGTTTGAGAGCCTTATGTTTATGCAATGTAATTTCAAAGATGTCAATAAAGAACTTATTTCAGATCATATCTGTGTTGCCAAAACTTCTCTATCATCCGCTGCGAATCTCTATTCAAAATGTCTCTTTTATAAAAGGAACACGAGCACGCCTTGTACAAGTGCAATTCCAGACTTGTACGGCATCACGCCTTAGCGAGGACGAACGATTCAGCATGAATCTAAGCGGAGGCGAACGATTCCCGAATCGGGGCGTGATAGTTTGGTATCAAAGCACGGCTTTACATTCTTGGGAATTTCTTGGTTTTAAAGATTTCGAAAATGACACAAGCTTTATTGCTTCTCGAACAACTTTGGTTTTAAATGTCCCGAAATGAGATGTTCCATACAATAAGTCCATAAATATATTATGAGACTAACAAGCTCCTCTGTTTTACAGAGATGACAAAGGCGGGTGCGACAAACAACGCGAGTAGCTCAAGGGTGGTAGCCTCAACCGACCCTATGGTGAGGATGCTGGCTATGATGGAGAGCCAGCAGAGGCAGAACGCGAAGCAATTCGAGGCCCAACAAAAGCAGCTAGATACCCTGCAACAGTTGGTCCGATCAGTGGTGAACAATGGGGCTCAAGGCACTCCAGTCTCACGAGAGAGCGAACTGGTGGAGGCAGAGGAACCCCCGACAGCTAAGAAAACCACTGCTGTGGCCGACATTACAAAGTTTAAAAAGATCTGTAACAAAGAATTCAAAGGGACAGAAGAAGCCACCATTGCTATGGATTGGCTAGTTGAAGTAGAAGATCACCTGGAAGCTTTGGGTATTGTTGGATCCAAGAGGGTCTCGTGTGTGAAACTACTGCTGGTTTCCAACGCACACTACTGGTGGCAAAGTCAGAAAAGAATTCTAGCGGGAGTGAATGGAACAACGAAAATCACTTGGCTGATGTTCCGCGAGGCATTTCTGGCTCAGTACTTCTCTTCGACTGAGCAGCGAGCTAAGGAATTAGAGTTCCAGAAGCTCGAACAGGGGAACATGACGGTGAAGGAGTATGAGGCAGAGTTTTCTAGACTGTCTCAGTATGCGATCACGAAGTTTACTGACGAAGCATCTAAGGCTCGTCGGTTTGAGCAGGGCTTGAGGCCTGCTTTGAAGGCTCAAGTTGTGGTTCAGAAATATAAGACTTTTCAGGAGTCTTATGAGCACGCGAAGGAATTAGACCCACACTATCCTGCGACGGCGCCAGTGCAAGCGTCGGTGCAGAATCTGCATAACAAGAGACCGAACAACGGGGGCAGATATGAGGCGCCTAAGCGTCAGAACCACGGTGGCTTTCAACGACCCAACCAGGGTGGACCATTCTGTAACAAGTGCCACAACAAAGGGCACTTTGCTAACGAATGTCAGGTGCTAGAGGGTGGATGCTTCAAATGTGGTCGCATGGGCCACGGATTCAGAGACTGTCCAGGGAGGGGCCACCAGAACCCTCCAAGGCAGCAGCATCACCAACAATATCAACAGAATCGTGGACAGGCACCACGACCTCCTCAGCCACAACAGAATTAGAGGCCCGGTGCCCAGGGCCGAGTCTTTGCATTGACTCAGGAGGAAGCATCATTTGCATCAGATACTGTCGTGACAGGTATATTGTTATTTAATGGCATTCCTGTACGTACTTTATTTGATTCTGGTGCTTCACATAGTTTTATATCTAAAGACTATGTTAAGGAACATGAAATAAAAATGACAATGTTGGATGTATATCTTAGTGTTAGTACTCCATCAGGAGTGGAGATGCCTACTAACATGATATGTAGGGATGGTTACATATGTATCGAAGAAAGAAAGCTACCATTAGATGTAGTCGAGCTTGATATGAAAGATTTTGATATCATTCTGGAAATGGACTGGTTAAGTGCATGTTGTGCGACGATTGACTGTGCGAAGAAGCGAGTTATGTTTCGCCTACCTGGAGGAACAGAATTCTCTTTCTCGGCCAGTTCATCGGCGAAGGCTTCGATGGTGATTTCAGCTACTACGGCCTGGCGATTGCTTCATTCTGGCTGCGAAGGGTACCTTGCTTCTGTTCGAGACACACGCAAGAATGGTGCAGACTCAGCTAACACTGAAGTCGTGGCAGAATTTCCTGATGTGTTTCCTGACGAGATACCCGGAATGCCTCCGGACCGAGAGATTGAATTCACTATCGATACATTTCCAGACGCTCGTCCGATCTCAAGGGCACCATAAAGGATGGCGCCTGCTGAATTGAAGGAACTTAAAGTGCAACTACAAGAATTATTAGACAGGGGATACATCAGACCCAGTGTCTCACCATGGGGTGCTCCGGTGCTATTTGTGAAGAAGAAAGATGGATCGATGCGGCTGTGCATCGACTACCGCGAGCTAAATAAAGTTACAATTCGGAACCAGTACCCGTTGCCTCGAATAGACGACCTCTTCGATCAGTTGCAAGGGGCGTCTGTGTTTTCAAAGATTGATCCCCGCTCAGGCTACCATCAGTTAAAGATCAAACCAGATGACATTTCTAAGTCCGTATTCCGAACCAGATATGGACACTATGAATTCTTGGTCATGCCCTTCGGACTGACCAACGCCCCTGCCGCTTTCATGAATATGATGAACAGAGTCTTCCGGCCCTTTTTAGATAAATTTGCGGTCGTGTTCATCGACGACATCCTAATCTACTCGAAGAACAGAGAAGATCATACAGAACATTTGAGGACAGTGTTACAGACTCTACGGGACAATCAGCTCTATGCCAAGCTGAGCAAATGTGAGTTCTGGATGAGTAGCGTGTCGTTCCTAGGGCACGTTATCTCGGCCGAAGGTGTGTCCGTTGACTCAAAGAAAATTGAAGCCGTAGTGGATTGGAAGCAACCCACGTCGGTGAGCGAGATACGAAGTTTCCTCGGCTTGGCAGGCTACTACAGGAAGTTTGTCAAAGATTTTTCAAAAGTGGCAGCGCCTTTAACTCGGCTAACCCAGAAGGGAGTGGCATTCGATTGGACTGATGAGTGCGAGTCTTGCTTTCAAAATCTGAAGCAACGTCTCGTATCAGCTCCAATCCTTACACTTCCAGACGGCGTCGAGGGATTCCAGATATACAGCGATGCGTCCGGACTGGGTTTGGGATGTGTGTTGACTCAGAGAGGGAAAGTGATATCTTATGCCTCGAGACAGCTTAAGCCGCACGAGAAAAATTATCCAACGCATGATTTGGAATTGGCAGCGATAGTGTTTGCACTGAAATTGTGGAGGCACTACTTGTATGGAGTGGCTTGCGAGATCTTCACCGACCATAAAAGCCTGAAGTACATCTTTACTCAAAAAGATTTAAATTTGCGGCAAAGACGTTGGTTGGAGCTTATAAAAGATTACGACTTGACGATCGCGTACACCCCAGGAAAAGGCAATGTGGTGGCGGACGCGTTGAGTCGAAACTTTGTGGGATCACTCAGTGTTGACAAACGAATACTGGAGGAATTAGAAAGTATGGGAATTGAGCTCCAGATTCGTGGCCGAAATGCACAATTGGCTCAACTTCAACTTGAGCCGAGTTTGTTAGAAAAGATAAAGACGGCACAGAGGACAGATGAGTTCTTGATTAAGATTGGCAGAATAGTGGAAAAGGGTGAAGCCAGCGACTTCACCAGGCACGAGGACGGATCATTGCGACTGAAGGGGAGGCTATGTGTCCCGAAGGATGAAGAACTCCGGAAAGAAATCTTGACAGAGGCCCACTATGCCAAGTATTCCTTGCATCCGGGAAGTACAAAAATGTATAAAGATTTGCGTACGACCTTCTGGTGGCACGGCATGAAACGAGATGTGGCCCTCTTTGTCTCGCGATGCTTAGCGTGTCAACGAGTCAAGGTGGAACACCAGAGGCCCGGCGGGGAGATGCAGAACCTCGCGATCCCAGAATGGAAATGGGATCATATAACCATGGATTTTATAGTTGGCTTGCCGAAGACGCAGCGGGGGAATGATGCAATTTGGGTCATCGTTGATCGATTAACCAAATCTGCACATTTTCTCGCAATGAAAACCACATGGAGCGTCGACCGGTTGGCTCAGCTATACTTTGATGAAATTGTCCGACTGCATGGAGTGCCGGCATCAATAGTGTCAGATCGGGATGGGCGATTTGTATCGCATTTCTGGGTCAGTTTACAAGCTGCAATGGGAACACAATTGAAATTTAGTTCTGCATACCATCCTCAAACCGATGGCCAGACCGAGAGGGTGAATCAGATACTTGAAGACATGCTACGGCTTTGTGCTATTGATCTGAAAACTAGTTGGGATACTCACTTGCCGCTAGCAGAATTTGCCTACAACAACAGTTACCAGTCAAGTATACAAATGGCTCCGTATGAAGCATTGTACGGGCGAAGGTGTCGGTCTCCGATTTGTTGGGATGAAGTCGGTGAACGACAGGTACTTGGTCCGGAGATGGTGGAACAGGCCGTCGAGATGGTCCGCATGATTCGAGAGAAGTTACGTGTGGCGCAAAGTCGGCAGAAGAGTTATGCGGATACTCATCGACGACCATTGGAATTTATGGTGGGCGATCACATATTTTTGAAGGTGTCACCGATGCGCGGAGTTATGCGATTCGGTGCGAAGGGGAAGCTAAGTCCGAGATTTGTTGGCCCATTTGAAATTCTTAAGCGAGTCGGCCCTGTCGCCTATCTGATCGCGTTGCCACCGGCATTGGATGGAGTGCATGATATCTTCCATGTTTCCCAACTACGGAAGTATGTACACGATCCAAGCCATGTGGTAGACTTCGGTCCGTTAGGGCTAAGAGCTGACTTGTCTTATGTGGAGGAACCCGTGCAGATCTTGGATAGGAAAGATAAAATCTTGCGGAACCGAGTTGTTTCTTTGGTTCGAGTGCTTTGGTGAAATCATTCTGTCGAAGAGTCGACATGGGAACTTGAGGCAGAGGTGAAGGAAAAGTTTCCTTCGTTGTTTGACCTAGGTGGGTTTGTGTTTAAGTTTCGAGGACGAAACTTTTTGTTAGTGTATTAATATGTAATGCCCCGAATCCGTTGCGGAGCACGGTGCGGGCTAGCGGCCGAATGACCGAGTCGGATGAGAATTAGGGAAACTTTACCAGGATCGCGGGATAATAAATTGAGATCCTTTCCTCGTTATGGATTGGACTCTTTTGAAATGATGCCCAAGATGCAGTGGCGCACGTCTTGGGGGAAGAGTTCTATATAAGAGTCGCTTGCCCCGAGACCGTTGCCCTGCTGGTTTTCGATGTCGCTTTTGCTGTTGGCTTTTGTGTGCGTTTTCGTGATTGTTTTCGATGAATGTTTTCATGGATTTACTTTTACCGTCTACGCATTTCATATCGAATAACTGAGAGAAAGAGAAGAAGTATGCTGACCAGATGTTGGTGCCAATGCAGGTGCTAACGCGGTGAACCTAGGGTGACGTTGCGTGGAAGACCTCTTTCTCTCGACAATTCACCAACAAGTGAGTGGCTTTGATCCTTCGACGATCCTTGATCTTCGCGCATAATAATGGTAGACTTGTTATTGCGTTCGGTGCTTAATAAAAGATGCCTAGTAATAATATGGGAAAGCTAATAAAAGATAAATTATCACATGGCTAGGCTTATGTTGTAAATCGAATGATGCTTGTATGCTATATGAATTGTTTAACAGGTGATGCAAAGACCCAAGTATTGGGCGGTAAGTATATCGGACTTCGGTTCGAAAGAATGAGTTAAACATGAATAGTCCCTTGGTTGGATGAACGAATATACGAGCCTATGGCTCAAAGTAAGATGGTAAGATGGCAAGTTGGAAAGATGGGAAAATGGCAAGATAAAATGAGAACTACGACTATGTGTGGAAGATGCTATTATCATGCATGTCATGTCCCTTATTAGTTAAGTTGCATTGCATGCATGGTCATGGACAACTTGTATACAAGGTAGTTCCTCGAACGGTACTCCGAGGCCACGGAACCGATTCGGCCTAGGAGGAACGCCGTGCTGAAGTAGTAGCACAGTGCTGAAGTAGTAGCACAGTCTTTCGGGAACCTTCCGGATGGGCTAGCTACCCACCGATGAAGGGGAGCCGTCCGACCAAGATGTCCCAGATGGCGTGTAGTCAGTGACCTTCATATAGACAGGTGGCATAGCTAACATTGTCTTATGCAGGCAGAGTAAGTGGTATTCATAAATATGTACAGGGATGGCTATCGACCGTGGGTAAGATTCACCAAATTGGTGATCAATATGAACTGCTTATGTTAGAACAACATGAATTGCTTATGTTTCTAACATCACTGTATGCTTCTTATATTTCTCATCAAATATATGAATTGTTAATGGACCCTAAGGCAAGATAGAAAGAATACAAATCAATAGTGAACATTCATGTAATTTTACTACTGTTGATTTATGGTGAGATTGGTTACGGCCGCTCACCAGTACATATGTGGCAATGTACTGACCATCGTCTCCACAGGTGCCGGGAACCTAGTGGATAATCATAGACGCTGAAGGCTTGCTGTCCGACTCTTTAGAAGCTTCGTACATCTTGAAGTTTCCACTTGAAGAAGAAGGCATTTTGCTGAAGGTGGTTATTGCCGCATTATTAATAAAGGGATATGATGTATGGAACAAGTTGTATCTCATTTCAATATTTCTGCAAGTTGTAGCCAAGTTTGGCCTTTCATCTCGGCTGTTTGAGAGCCTTATGTTTATGCAATGTAATTTCAAAGATGTCAATAAAGAACTTATTTCAGATCATATCTGTGTTGCCAAAACTTCTCTATCATCCGCTGCGAATCTCTATTCAAAATGTCTCTTTTATAAAAGGAACATGAGCACGCCTTGTACAAGTGCAATTCCAGACTTGTACGGCATCACGCCTTAGCGAGGACGAACGATTCAGCGTGAATCTAAGCGGAGGCGAACGATTCCCGAATCGGGGCATGACACTTGCCTCCCTGGCTTCATCTGCAACTAAAGGAGCGAATGCTCTTAGAGGATTGTTACCCAAAGGAGGAGCAGTCACGTTGGAGTCCGCTTTGACTGTGGGTCCCAAGCTTGTTTGTCCAGGCGTCCTTACTGGTTGAGTCGGCAAGACAGCTTTGATTTTGTCTAATGACTTGACCAAGGATAGGAGCATGGCTTTAAGTACTTCTAGACGTTGTTGATCCGTAGGTCCTTCATGATCATCTTCCGCCATAAACAACGTCCGCAGGTTAGGAGAGACAGATGGGACCATAGAGGATGTGCTTTCCGTGTCGTACCCTCGTACAGAGAAATCATCGGGAAACATCGGAATGTCCTCCTCCTCGGATTCGGAAGGGGTTTCACCTCCAGTGCAGGAAGCTACATCGTCTTGGCAATGGCAGTCACTCTCGGGGATGTAATGTCCCGCTCCACACGGTACATTACGCTGAGACGTTCACTCAAATAGTTGCGTTGACCCGATTATGTATCGATGCGAATCGACACAAAGAGTTATGTTGTCCCGAGAGGATGCATCGACTCAAATAGTTACAATGACCCGAGGAACGCATCGAGTAAGATCGATGCAAGTGTTAAGTTGGCCCGAGGGAAAGCAGTGAGTCGGTTCGAAGATTCTAAGAAATTGAATCGATGCAAGATAATTGACCAATTCGAATAAGTATTGATTTTATTTGGTTTCGTGTGCAGGCTATACATTTACGCTAAAATATTAGAGGTCGACATTTTGCCTTATTCAGAAAGGGGTCCGCGAAACCAGTCGTCGCCTTGCGACAGGCTGAGGCATTGGCACGGTAAGCCAAATCGGACGTATAATTCAATGAAGCATAAAGCGCTCGAATGGCTAAGTCAGGAGAGTTGGCCGTACAACTAAGTTATGAAATCGAGCTGCATCGGCTCAGCAAAATGACACGACGTATTGGCTTAAGGTGGGAGGATTGACACTTCTTTTTACTCCTTCATGCCTAAGTAAGAATGTAATATTGTATACTAAGTTAACCTATCAACACCACGGGCGTGGACCGATCGGAAGATAAATCGTAGTATGTGTCGAACACTAGATAGAACAATTGAAATAAAACGTGCATCAAATGTACGAGTCGTTATGGAACATTGGATATCGTAAAGACGAACTCCTCGGTACGCAAGCTGCAATAACATGGGATAATTGTATTCGGCTAGTGCCTTCGCGCACGAGCCATTTCGTGCCTTGGCACACGAGTTAGAAAGGCTAGCACATTGAAAGACAATAGGCGAGTGCCCTAGCGTGCAAGCCACGAACATTGAGCACTAAGGCATAGAACGTGGAAATTCGGCTTCGATGCATGCAGCAAGTGCACGACGCGAGGGAAAATATGATAAATGTGTCAAAATGTGCCTACGTGCACGAGATCATAAAAGATGGCTTCGTTGCGAAAGAATACAGTTATGGCATTAATGTGGCGGAACTGTCGGATATGACATAATACCTCGAAAGGTGTTCGGGACCTTCGGGTCATTCGGTTGATGAACATTGAGTTGAGGTATGATGCCATTGAACATTGAAACGAAGTATGAAATGTAAGAACATAGAAAGTTAATGGAGAAATACGAGATGATAAAGTCTGAGTCTCGGGCTCAAGACTATGTTTGGTAGTTTGAAAATAGGGCGTTGTATGGTCGAATGGACTTGACCTAATTGTGATAATCTTCCGTGTATGGAACGTTCCCTCCGAACGGGCTGTGCCGGAGCACCAGGACTGTTCGTCCTAGGAGGAGTATAATCTTTGATAGGCGCACATCCGTAAAACATTTAGCAACCGCTTAGCGAGATATGAAAAGCCGTAAATGATAGTATGCAGCGGTTTGTTTCGATTGTTTGGGATAGCAACCCAACCCGTGAAACGCCGAGCTACCCAAATTCATGAAAAAAAGAAAGAGAGAAAGAAAGGAATGAAAGTAAAGAAATAGAGAAAAAAAGAAAGAAAAGAAATGCCTTTAGTCCATTTTGGCACGGATACGCCAACAACCATCATATAGTTAAGGAACGATGGGTTGAAAGTACAGGCACGTATATATCCCGCATACATAGATCCTGCAAAGAGAGTACTTATAACATGACAGAGAGGGAATGGCATATTCACCTTACATCAGTACAAGGACGAGTGCGTCGACTTGGTAAGAAGTCGCGCCACGAAACAAACACGAGATTGCTTGTCTGCTTGCCTATTCAATTCGAATAACATGCTTGCCATGATAACATGCTTTACGCTTTCGAATATGCCATAAAATCGACCCTAAGAAGAATATAGCAAGATCAAAAGCTAAGTTGCATGATTGAACATAAATACTAAAATGTCGGTTTAGAAAGTTGGTCTTTTCGTCAGTACATGCGAGGACGAACGTATTGATCCCTCACCAGCTTTCATGCAGGGTAGAGGGAATAGATTGCTCGCAGTGAAGCTTCGTTTGAACGCGTTGAGGCTTGGAATGCCAAAATATATTGAAGCGTGCGATCACATTGACGTTCGGGCTTGCAACAAGATTGATGCGACCGAGATATAAAAGACATGATGTACGGCACAGTGAAATCCTTTGTGGGCAAGAGAGAACCTGAGTGTTATAGCCAATCTGGCTTATATTGTTGGGCTACCGAAAGCCTTTGTAATCTTAGTTCGAATATCAATAAAGAGGATTGTTTCGTATACTATATTTTTCTTTCGTTGTTAATATCAACTTAAAGATAACCATTTGAGAACTTGTCATCTTACCTTGTACGAGCGTAACTCCAGGCTTGTGCGGCATCACGTCCCCTGCGAGGATGATGATTCGGATGATTCTGAGTCGAGGCATGAAAATTGGTATCAGAGCTCTAGGCTTAATTTCCTTCGGACGTTTGCTTGTTTCAATTCCAAAGAGTTTCCCACCACCAATCGAAATCACTCTTGACTCTACTCGATGCCGTACTGGATGTCTCATACAATAAGTCTAATACAAAGTCGGGTAACGTTGCCGCAAGTACTTTGAATTTACTTAATATTGCAGAGAAAGTCGTGAAACATTTTATTGCATTGAATGCAAAAGCCGTGAAATGTTAGTTGCTGCAAGTGCAATAAATTGTGAAATGCGATTTGAGATGTCGTTGTTGTAATGTAACACGTCGAATGAGAAATAAAATGATGCATGAAGTGCAATGGTTTGATTGTGAATGTACGTTGTAATGAAAGTGATAAGTCAATATCGAATGTGTTGAACGGATTTGAGCATTGACTTTGAAAGTCGGGAATAAATTTTTGCTTGAGGTGCAACAAATGTCGAAAATAAATCGTTGTACGAGGTACAATAAATATCAAAAATAAGTCATTGCAAGATGTGCAATGTGTGTCAAAGTAAAATCGTTGTACGAGATACAACAGAAGGAACTGAAATCATAAATCGATAGAACGAATCGTTCGGTTCACCGAACTTATGTTGGCAAATGAAAACAATGGCCGAGTTATGTCGAATTTGATTTAATCAAAGTTACGATTGTGATCAAGCACGATCACCGCAAAAATCGTGAGTCGGAAGAGATTGTTGGTTCATACCGAGTATAATACGAGGAAAATGACTTGATTTCTGAGTGGTATATGCTATACCACGTATGCGATGAATGACTCAAATTCTAAGTGGTATATGATATACCACTTGTGTGATGAATTGCATCGACACGTTGTGAGAATTGTGGAAGGTTTGTCTGCAACAAACGGGAAAGCACCGAGACTCGATTGAAAATTTGTATGACGGTATGTTGATACAAGTGTTCTTCGATAATCGGTTGGGACAATAAGGTAGGACTCGTATCAATGAATGATACGTCGGATGAAAATTATAAGTCGGTCGGACGATCGAGACTAGCGAAACGATTATACCTTAAGGCAATAATCGGATCGACGGGATAAGAAACTTGAAACGTTGAAAACGAGTCACACGACTTGCGAGCTCGATGAAGATGTTAGTCAATGTGAATTGTAATCGGATCGTATGACTTGCAATCTCGATATAAATGTTGGGCGATGCAAATTGTAATCGAATCGTACGACTTGCGACTTCGGTAAGAAAGTTGGTTGACGCGAATAATCGTGCCTAAGAAGATAGTTGGTTGTGTTGCGATGAAACTCATTTGAGTATGAATAAAACACGCAAAACTTAGAGGGCGTGATCGTATAACTTGAGGGTTCGATGTTGGATAATCGGTAACTCAGTTATGCGATCAAAGTATAGCGGGATGCGGCGAATCAGAAAATGAGTCAACGCATATGGAAAGGTTTATTGAGAACTGGGATGTATGCAATACGAGTTAAGTTGACGTTGATGTAGATTCAAATTTGACCATCGCGCTATCAAAATTGATATGAACTATCCAAATTGACACGCCAAGAAATGTTAGCACAATTTGAGAACACACGACGGGGTAGGCCTATGATATCGAGATTTTCGGAAACGACAATACGAGAATGAGCGATATGGTTGATCATGAACTTGGTGATTGATCAACACGAGACTATAAGTCATCAAGATTGTTCGATGCGTATAGCATCCCGTGTGTCGATCGCAAATAAGATAGACTCGAACTCAATGTGAGGAGATGCTTCGTGAATAGCAGAATCATCGACGGTAGTCCATGACTTTATTCGGAGGTTAGTTGCGCATCAGTTGTGCCGATAGAAATGGTTTTGTCCGAAATTGGGTAATCGTATAGAAATTATCGGAACGTGATTTGGCTCCGAAATAAGATATAGCGTGGTTCGTAGTAAACTATCCTTCGTTAATGATCCACAATTATCGAGCGTAGCTTTGGAGCAGCTGACCCTAAAAGACTTGACCGCTAAATCAAATTGGATGTTGCAGACCGTAAGATGACCCATGCAATGTCGCATATGAAATTGCATTAAGAAAGAAAATGTGGTACATGTTGACGTTAAGTCTAGGCGATCAAGAATTATTGAAACATCTTTCGATTGAGAATGATATAGTTAGATTTTGAGTATTCGTCGGATGAATGCTTGAATGGTTATGTTGGTCGATGATCGAACTAGAAATTCACCAACGAACTTGGTGATTCGGGTGGGCAATTGCGAGAATCGTGCTATACATGAGAGAGAATGATAAGAGAATGACTTACGAGTTATGTCGTTAGATTTGGATTCATCTTGCGATTGAGCTTGCGTGAATCGAAATCATGTTTGATGTTGCGAGACGGATAAGTTGGAAATTTGGCAAGAGAATTCCTGCTCGTTAGGAATCGAATGTAAGATACATCGTAAAGTCCTTCGTGTTAAGGCAAATCGTTGCCTTGAGTATTGTCGACTGGAAATAAACTTGTGTAGAATAGATTGTGGCCTTTGTGCAATGTCGATTTGAGTTGCGTCGGGAGAAGTTAAGCACGGTGTCTAAGTAAGTAACCTAGCGGGCGTAGCCTGCTGGTGCATTTGTAAGTCAATAAAGGAGATCGTATTGAGATGAGTTGCTTAGTCAGACTTCAGAAATAGTTGGGTGGCGAATTCGAACGCAAGGTATTGCGAAGGATCGTTGTGATCGGATGTGCGACGGCTCGACGCAACTTATAGGATTGATAGTCCATACGAAACATACAAAATGAGAAATGTGATTTTGAATCGTGTCGCGTGCAGTGACTTTATTGAATGAATCACATATGTATCGAATATACGTGTGCAATAAAATTTTGAGAACAGTTGGTAAAGATATGTCCGATCGAGAGTACGAGATAGCATGCATAGGATTGAAATTACCTGTTAGCTTTGTTCTAATTTGCTACCACTAGACTTGGTCGAAATACATATATTTTGGGGATGCCTTGAATATAGGTACGAATCCAAATCGAGTTGTATAAAAATTCAAATCGAGCTACAGGAAGGACTTTGGAATGTTAATGAAAGCTTGCAAGATAGTATGAAACTGAACAACATTGGTGGAACGAGATAGTGAAACGATCTATAAAACACTTAATCGAAGTGTTGGTTTTGGTTCAAAGACGAACCTTATTTTGAGAGGTATATTTTGTAATGCCCCGCTCCGTACGGCGCATTACGCTGAGACGTTGACTCAAAGAGTTGTATTAACCCGATTTTGTATCGATGCGAATCGATACAAAGAGTTATGTTGTCCCGAGAGGATGCATCGAGTTGGATAGTTACATTGATCCGAGGAACGCATCGAGTAAGATCGATGCAAGTGTTAAGTTGGCCCGAGGGAAAGCAGTGAGTCAGTTCGAAGATTCTAAGAAATCGAATTGACGCAAGACAACTGACTGATCAGAATAAGTCTTGATTTTAGTTGGTTTCGTGTGCAGGCTATACGTTTACGCTGAAATATTAGATGTCGACATTTTTCCTTATTCAAAAAGGAGTCCGTGAAACCAGTCATCACCTTGCAATGGACTGAGGCGTTGGCGCGGTAAGCCAAATCAGACTTATAATTCAATGAAGCACGAAGTGCTCGAATGGCTAAGTCAGGAGAGTTAGCCATGCAAGAAAGTTATGAAATCGAGCCGCATCAGCTCGGCAAAATGACAAGGCGTATCGGCTTAAGATGGGAGGAATGACTCTTCTTTTTACTCCTTCAGGCCTAAGTAAGAATGTAATATTGTATGCTAAGTTAATCTATCGACGCCACGGGCGTAGTCCGATTGAAAGATAAATCGTAGTGTGTGTCGAACACTAGATAGAATAATTAAAATGAAACGTGCATCAAATGTGTGAGTCACTATGGAACATTGGATATCGCAAAGGCGAACGCCTCGATACGAAAGACGCAATAACATGGGATAACTGTATTCGGCGAGTGCCTTTGTGCACGAGCCATTCCGTGCCTTCACGCACGAGTTAGAAAGGCTAGCACATTAAAAGATAATAGGCGAGCGCCCTAGCGTGCAAGCCACGAACATTGAACACTAAGGCATAGAACAAAGAAATACGGCTTTGATGCGTGCATCAAGTGTACGACACGAGGGAAAAGATAATAAATGTGACAAAATGTGCCTACGTGCACGAGATCATAAAAGATGGCTTCGTTGTGAAAGAATACAGTTGTGTCATGAATGTGACGGAACTGTCAGATATGACATGATGTCTCGAAAGGTGCTCGGCACCTTCGGGTCATTCGGTTGACGAACATTGAGTTGAGCATGATACCATTTAACATTGAAATGAAGTATGAAATATAAGAACATAGAAAGTTAATGGAAGAAATACGAGATGATAAAGTCTGAGTCTTGGGCTCAAGACTATGTTTGGTTGTTTGAAAATAGAGTGTTGCATGGTCGAATGGACTTGAGATAATTGTGATAATCTTTCGTACACGGAACGTTCCCTCCGAACGGGCTGTGCCAGGGCACAGGGACTGTTCGGCCTAGGAGGAATATAATCTTTGATAGACGCACATCCGTAAGACGATTAGCAACCGCTTAGCGAGATATAAAAGGCCGCAAA